>JAPMNZ010864061.1:0-11083 GCA_029875035.1 Pomatoschistus microps
GAAATCGCATTTTCAAGAACGCGGGTCTGTCTGACAATAACACGGTTACACTACATGAATTGGAAACTAGTTAATACCATGGAGGATAAAAACAAGCAAAACATGACAGTGCCTTCTTTAAAAGCGACCGTGTGGATTGGGTGACGTAGCTATTATCGTTCCGCTTGTAAAACATTTCCACAAAACAAAGACAAACAACTTCATTCGGACCTATATTTAAGTGCTGCACAAACATACATGTAATGCATTATGTTTTTTTTCCTTGCTGAAAGTATAATTATAATACAATTCAATGTCAAACATGGCGCATGTGATTTATTTCACTAGGTGGCAGCATTTGACCATTGAAATCATGCAAGACCCGCCACAGATGATTAAAAGTAGAAGTAAAATATCCTAAAATAGGGTCTAAATGAGCCAGGCATGGAAGTCAGGAACATTCATAAAACATAAGCTCGGAAAACACATATTGAGGCTATTTTTTTCTAATCACTGCGGCGGGTCAATTTGACCCAAAGAGAGCACATGGGCTAAGTAAAGTGCTTTTTCCCATTTTAATTTACTTACCTGAGATAGCTTGTTTCTCGAAGTCGCGGTGGTTTTCTAAAAGAAATAAGTTACCTAACAAGACGACATTAGGTTTGTTACATTATTCTGTAGCAAAGGTAAATGAACTTACATAACCGAATACTGCACAAACGTCAACTGTCTCCGTTTACTCAAGACTTTTTGCAAAAAATAATGACGAGTAAAATCATTCGACAAATTGTTTAATTACTCGGCTTCCGTAAATCAAAAACTCGCGCATGCTCATAAGTTACAATTGCAAATGTATTTGGCTGCAGGCAATACAAAACATTTTATCATGGCTGTGATACAGAGTGTTTCCAAAAGTTCACAATTCACCGGGTGAATAGGACATATTCATTAGGCTTCTTTCTAACAAGTCAAGGGATTTTGGACCGTATTAATTAGTTACATGCGTCTAACATATGTTTTTTAAAATTGACATTGTAATATTAAAAAAAAAGAAGGAAAGTCAAATGGAATGCATTGAACTGATGTTTTTGTTTGTTTTCTATTGTGCTCTGTGTTAGGCCAGGGCCTATTCAATAATTCGTTCAGCCCCAACATGTACATACAATGTCTGTAAGAGGTGCATTTAAATGTAAAATATTATTTTAATAAAATTATGTATTTTTGTGAATGCCCTAATCAGGAAGGCTGTACAATATAAATAAACAGAGAATCCATTCCCATGATTTTTAACAAATGATTTAAACAAACTCTTAAGTTTGTTGATCAAAGATTCAGTTTATCATAAGATAATCATTGATGTATTATTATATAAACCTATAAACAAAAGTATATCCACATTTGCATATTGTAAACCACATAATCATAAAATAATGTTACATCTTTGCTCATTTTTCCACTTTAAATTTCATATTCCTGGAGTAAGGCGTGCTGTCCTCTTCATGGATGCAAAACTTTTACCTGGTGCAGAAAGAACAGGAAAAAAGTTAAAGTTATAATGGAAGCTGAGATTGTTGTTTTGAGAATTGGTATATTACCTGTTCGCCAACTCTTTCTTGAGACATGAACGAAATGAGGTGGCGCGCTCTACAGATTTGTATCCCTAATAAGAAAATGAATGATCAGTAGGGCTCGAAATATAAAAGCACCAATAAAAGAACTAAAGCAAACTGTCTTACTCGTGCGCCTCTGTGTAGTCGGTCCTTCATGATGCCGATAAATTCTTTGTGCGACAACTGGTCATCATGATCAACGTCAAAGATCTTAAAAATGGTGTGGACCAGATGACGTGTAAGCTTCAGACCTGTGGCAACATACACCGCTCTTGCAAACTCATCTGTAGAAAGGAGAGAATGTTGATGCATTATGGGAAAATTACCCTCTTTTCTGTTGAGTGTTTTATACCTTGTCCAATCGAGCGTGCTGCAAAAGTGTACATCTGCATGGCTATAGCAAAGTCTTCAAGGTTGTTTAGAAATTGGAAGAATGATCTGAATTCATCAAAAGTGATTCCCTGAAATGCAAAAATAATAAGCACTTCCTCTTAATAAATAGTGTCAGAAATAACAAGTGAGAAGCAGTTTAATCCGTCACATCACATTCTTTTAAAATGCAAACTATAAAACAACCAGAGTTGACCAGCGCTTCACAAGTTTGAAAGTACAAAAATCACAAAATCAATGAAAGTATGAGAATATAAACAGCCGTAAACATGTTACGCAAACTTAAATGAAATCAGTTTGTCTGGGTGCACGGTTACTGCAAAATGCTGGAGATGTTGTTTACAGTCCAAATAATAGTCAAACACTTTTGTGCCTTGTTAAAGTCACATACTGTAGAAAATACTGAAATCACCACGATGCTTGTTTTATTGGCCAAACGTGTGTAAAAACAAAGCAAAAAACCTCTTGAGGAAAACAAATGAACTGAGCAGTGACAGTATCGACAGGCGGTGCAGAACGAGACAAAGACAAACCTGCTACTTCCACAGCACGGGGAGAAAATACAGAGGGACACAAAGACACATTGGATTGTATGAAGACAATTCGGGGATTACACAGACAGAAATAATGAAACTGGATTATATATATAACAAAACTTGGTTGAGTATTTGCTGGACAGTTTGATTGGATGGAAGAGTAGTGTTCATGTTAAAAACACAGCGAAACCAAGAGAGAGCTGCCGTTTTTCACCGTTTTGTGACCTATATTACCTTTTCATCTGGGATAGATTGTCGGACGTTCTCCAGATAGGCGTTGATATTTTCAACATTGGTGAATCGCAGCAAAATCTTGGCAAAGTCCTCCTCGCTGATAGTGGTCATTCCTTTAGAGTATGTGAGAAATTCAATCTCCAGCACCTCTGTTTGTAGGTTGTCCATAAACCTGTAGAAGACACACAGTCACGACAAATGCACAACGTCAAAAGGTGTTCATGTGGGTGTGAATTTTCCTGCTATCAATGGTCCCTCTTCATAGATAATTTATTGCTCCCCGTAGGATAAATTCAGGTGTCAAGTAGCAGCAAAAACACATACATCCAAAAACAAATTCAAATACATTCATTCAAACAAAACATTGTAAAAAGCTAACACTAGTAATAGTAATAAAAAGAATCAGCACATCAGGCCACAGCAGCAGAGATGTATTGTATGGTTTATCTTATTCTATTTTTCATTTTTTATTTTTCATTTAACCAGGAAAGTCCCAGAGATTAAGAACCTGTTTTTCAATGGAGTTCTGGACAATAGGTAGCAAAGGTCACACACAGTTACATACATACATACATACATAAGATCACAAAAAGTTGCACAAAATGTCATAAAATAACAGATTATAAAACAGTTACATTTCGTTGAGGAATTCCCAAGTGTTCTCATTCTTGACTTGAAAGCATCCAATGAAATAACTTCAGTTTTGAATTGCATGTTGTTTCTGTATGCATCTTGGAACTAGGTTTTGTGTCATTAAATGTCCTTTTTTTGATATTCAACTCATTCAATGTATTCTTGTATAGCCCTAAATCACAACAGAAGTCATCCCAGAGGCAAAGTAATCGTTTCCCCAACAAAAGATCAGAGAATCAAACACAGAAGAGGCAACACATTGGTCCATATGGCGAGGGGGATGAAATAATGTTAGTATCTCTATTTTGTTTATGTCTCTTATTGCCTCACAACTAAAAAGTGGATCAGATCTTTGCTCCACAAAAGTGTTATTTATCATATAGAGGAGATATGCAGGATGTTATTCAGAATTTGTTCAATATTCCACAATAATAACTTCCATTGGTGTAAGAAATATCACTTCATATAAAGGTGCACTATACAGCTGTCATGGAAAAGGGCCAGTTTTATGCTTGGATCCATCTAAATGTAGTTTTGCCTGGATGGTTACGCATATTGTGAAGGTTTTTGAACAGTAAAAACAATCACGCAAACAATGGAAAAGTGTGTGTCATTCCAAGCAAATAAACTTCATATCAACATGGCAACAAGCTTGTAGTAGATCTCATCCGAAAAGTTGCGCAATAAACTTTGATTATGTACCTGTAGAAATCATCGAAGGTCAGCTCCGCCTTCCCCTTTTTCCCAAAGAAATGGACCAGCAGCGTTGTGTCAATTGTCATGTTGTCATCTGCACGCTGTGGATCACCAGAGATGAAAACAAATGAGTACAAACCCGGAAAAGCAGTGTTCTTTCATCACAAAATAAGAAACCAAAGAAAATAACAGCTCGGGCAGGCCAGTCTGGGCTGCAGGCATTCGTTGAATCAAATATAAGGTTAGGGTTGATAAGATTTTCAGCAGCAGCCTAGACTGGCAATACAGACTGCAACACCAAGCAAAGCAGAACACGACTTACAATTTCACAAAAGCACAAAGTCAACAGTGAGCTGCAGTCAGAAAGGAGAAACAGTGTGAATAAAACGACTAAAAAAGAAGTGTCAGACACGAAGACAAAGGCATGCGTGTCATTTAGATCCGTTTGTTCATACAGAAACGAACAAATGAAATCTATCGAGACGACAACATGAACATTCAAAAGCTACAGGCAAGAACAGGGTAACATTATATATGAGCTTAGGCATTTTGAACATAGGCAATGCATACAGTAGAAGCAAATGCAGCGACTTCACCCTTTTCTGTCACATAAATACGTACAATTGCACAGTTAAATGTTACGTTACTTTACATTAGCTTATTATTATTGTTGATACTGACAGAGAAGGTGCTTTGTTAGAATAAGCATCAGAGGAGGAAAAAGAAACGTCTATTTCTTGCCGCCAGTCACAGCCCATGTTATCAGCCGTGCCAAAAAACAAAACAAAAATAACCAAAAATTAACCAACAAAAAAGTTGTAGGTATACAGGGCTTTCTATGAAGTACAATTGCAGTTCTGCCATTTCATTATTCAAATTGCTTCAAGTGTCATCATCACCACGATGCCATTCGTGGTTCTACCTCAAGGACAAAATCCTACAGTCCAATGTGGAACAAGAAGAAAACGTCAAACAGGATGTCAGCATATTGTGTGTAGTCACTGAACCCACCGAAGAAGACACAAACCTTTCATCACTTATGGATGCTGATGCTGCATTGTTTGGCGGACCACAATGCAACACGGATGACTAGATGTATGTGAGGTTTGTATATTCCCAAAGAAAGAATATACATGAGCATTGCCAGTGAAGATTTTACACAATGGCAATGCTTGTCTTTTGAAAGAATAGATGTAAATATGGGTGTGCTTCTTGCTCTAACGATACATTGAAATAGTGAAGATGACATTTCCATTGACGCAGCCTCGGCAAATTTTCTACAGACGCACACCGACAAGGCTTAAAACCCCGTTCTTATCTAAGTGACACATGAGCGGATCATACAAAGTTAGTTAGACAGCATCCAGATGTCATTATTCCCCCTCCTTCCTTTTACAGCTTCAGATCCTATGCGTGAAGTCTATTGCCCCTAATGACTTTTATCGTTCCTGGAAGTGTGGCAGTGTTTGCGTGACCTCACCTCACAACCACTAAAGTCTACGTAATGTTTCTCACGCCCACGAGGCACGAGCCGACACCTGGTCTGGGCCTGTGTCCGTCCATGCAACTTTGATCACGACGGAAAAACAGCAATTATCTACGCGAGCGCTAAATGGTCTTTCCCTTTGAGCAACAGGTCGCATTGTCAGTCACGGCTTCAAGGGATTAAAAACAACTTTTTGCTTCCCACGACCTGTGCTATTCTTTTTGTCTTCCCCCCTATCAACCAACTATTTCTCTTCGCTTTTATCACTTCTTCCATTGGTTTTCTTTGCGGGCCAGTTCATGTTACGCAGAGTTCTTTTCTGCTTTGTGGCGCTGTCGTCTTGAGCCGTCAGCGCGTCCTTAGCCGACACACACACAGGTGAGTTGCTGTCACTCAGGCCCTCCTCCTGCAGACAAAAGCTCAGAGGAATGGAGGTAATGGTGACTAATCTGTTGAGTAAACACTTTGTCCTCCAAATGTGCTGCTGCTGCTGCTGCTGTGAGCTTCCGCTAAATGTAGAAACCCACGTGCACTTTGTTCAAATAACTACAGAATGTGAATGATTTTACTTGACTGCATTGCATTGTGTCTGTGGTGACCTGTATATAGTTAATGGAATGGTTCAATATGAGAATAATATCATAAAATATAATTCCTTTTATAACTCATTCAGGCTTAATACATGTGATAATTATAAACTTTTCAAGACCATATAGTGCTGATTGAAGTAATATGCAAATTGTACATATATAAGGATTATGATTTAAAAAAAAATATATAGAAAAATAGGCTGGTTCTGGTTATAAAGAGCATCTCCAACATGGCTCTGTATGATAAACTTATGGAATTAAATCCAATATTAAATGAACAGTATGTATGTATGTACTGCGTATGTCCGGTGACGTCACAGTCATACATAATGCCACTAACAAAATTTGTTAGTCACTCACTGTCACTGTGTGTTCACTAAATTTTGTGTTACAGTAACGTTCATAAATATTGAGACACAATCAACCTACTTTTTGCTCGAATCTCCACCACTTCATTTTAAACTGCAGTGTCCACTTTCATTTGAGGGTTTATCCATAAATCGAGAGAATTGTGTGCGTCAAGATTGTCAAACTTAGGTTATTTATTTATAATTGTATAACAGAGGTCTCCAATTGAACAGCATTTGAACGCCTTGTCAAGTCATTCAAATAGTGTGTTTGCCGTAGAGCTGAATAGAGACTAGCTGCTTCCTTGTCTGACTGGAAACGGATTATAAACTGGAGCATCCTTGTTTGGGCGTTCCACAACTGTCCCATTCATAAATACAGAGGTATACGTTTCATTGGCAGCACAAAAGCCACAAACACCATGTTCCACTTCTGAGTTTATGCTTTGGGTGGTGAGCAGTTCCTTTCCCTTCTCCATACTCTTTCCTCTCATCATCTGTCCATAGGATGTTGTTCCAGACACTGTAGACTTTTGAAGATGGTGTTTGGCAAGCACTATCCTGGTTATACAGCTCTCCAGTAGTTTACATCTTGTGCTGAAGCGTCTGTATTTACTCTGGAGAAGTCTGTCCTTGTTCGTTGACACAGACACACATAGAGCTTCTCCAGTAGAGTGTTCTTCAACTGTTCAACTGCTGTGAACGTTTTTTTCAGCCTCCGCAGATGTGGTCTTCAATATTTTTTGGTGTTGTTCCATCCAAATATCTAGCCACACCTAATGTTTATGCTTTCTCTCTGGTGGGTTTGATTTCATTTGGTAACCTTGATTGCTTGCTTCCCTGCGACATATCTCTTATTATGCCCTTAACTATTAACAGTTGAGAGCCCCAAATGCAAGTAGCACAATTCTATCTTAATCTTGACCATGTATCTGCGCTATCTGGCCATGGAGGACCTCAACAGCCAATTGTTTAAATGATGGTGGTATCATAGAAACGGTTGCATATCCTTACTTTTAAACTCTATGTGGTGGAAAATAGAGCCAAAAGCATTCTTTCACATTTTCTTCTACATTTTGCAGACGCCCCAATATTTATGAACCTCAAAGTAGGTTATATTTTTTCAGAAAGTCCCACGCTGACGATAAAGAAAACACTCACAAACCAGTAGTGAAAAAGGCCTAGTAACTTTATAGGCCAAAACCAAGTGTGAAATAATTGAACTACTGGAAAGTATATTAAGATAAGATAGACTTTAATGATCTCACAATGGAGAAATTTACAATTGTATGACAAAGGCAAGCTAAACACTATTCCGTCTGATCTCTTGTTCCAACACTTCAAAGTGGGGATAATCATTTTCACGCAATTTTTATATTTGATACCTTCCAAAAATGAATACCTATATCGCTGTATCGGACCGTTGTAGTGAAGAGAGGGAGCTGAGTCGAAAGGTAAAGCTCTCAAATTGACCGGTCGATCTATGTTCCCACCCTCAACTATGAACACGAGCTTTGGGTAATAACCAAAAGGACGAGATTAAAGCGGCGAGGCTCGATTAATCTTTCCTTGCTTTTCTGAAAATGTGTGTTTTGTCTTTCAGGTCTTTTTGTATTCTTCCACATGTGTATATCCTTGAGACACATCCTCCAACCACTTACAGAGATTTTGAAACAGATAATGAGGGCATGAGTGATCAAACCTCTTAGAAAACTATCCCTCAATTTCATTCAAACTTTGCATCCCTCTCCCTCGTCTAATTCGCCTCTTGTCCGTCTCCGACACATGAAAGGCCGCAGAGAGTAAATACAAGGTCAGCCTCATTACACTTCACTGTCATTACCTCCACCTATGTTTCCGCTAACGCTTAAAGCACGAGGCCTATCATTACACAGCCAACATACAGGCTAACATGCTAGATCTCTGTTATCCATCATTAATCATTACAGGCCTCTTTTGAACTTCCATTGAACCAGCCTGGACAAATAGCCACTGCATAGGAAATGGCCGATGCTCAGCCTTAACTAAAACAAATGTAGTTTGCCTTGTATTTCTAAAAACATGAATTTTTCCAGAATATTACTGCAAAAACAAGTACACAAGACAGCCACACTTAGCTTTACACAGGGTCCAAAACACAGCACGGTTTCACAACAACAAGATTGAGCAGACAAAATAATATACACTGAAGAAAATGACAGGAACAGACTTTATGAGTATATTACGCATTAAAAATGTGTTTCACATTGGATGAATAAGCCAAGCCTTAATAATAATAATAATAATGTTAATGTTTTTTATATAGGGTTTTTAAGCAAGCTTTGAGCCTTGGTTATCAATGTTATGACAAAGGAAGGCTTGATATTTCTAACTTTGCGTGTAATGAGTTTCAGGGTAAATTTCAGAAGTAAATGGACTTTTGAACAATATTTGAATAAAAAGGCTACTAACCCTAACCACAAGAATTACTACTGATCACGATAGCCTGGCCTGATGTTACTGATGATGCAGGAATGGTTTCAGGTACAATGTAAACATATAATGGATGAAACAATATGGAATGAGCACAAGGGACAGAGGACATGGGTCTGTGTACCTCCGCCAGGTCAGAAAACAGGACTTGACTGGCCCCTCGCCTCAGAACGTCCCAGTAACTCCGCGACACAAACTCCTGACCCTCTTTTTTAAGCACCTGTGAGGCAAGCAGGGCCAATGTCAGTGCACCTCCCACCAAACCAGGAAGCAGGGGTGATTATTACTACTACTACTACTGCAACTGCTGCTATATTACTACTACTATGACTTGAGTGGTGCCCAGGTTTATATCTGTAGAATTAAACAACATAATACAAATATAAAAATCTGGATTCAAACCAGATTCACCAACAGGACCAACACTTATTTGTCATTCAAAGTGAAAATTTGCTTGTTGCTTGATAAATATGAATTTCTTGTCCCATTGGCTAATCATGTTTAAGACCGACAACATGTACTCAAAAATCAAGAGCATTTTGTCCTAATTCAAGCCACTTTTGACTTATTTTCTGTCATTTTTTCTATTACACAGTGGCTGAAGATGAACAATTACTTCATTAATTACTTTGATAAATGAACCTTGTCTGGGCTGTGGTTCTCAAAGAGCGTACCATCAACATCTATTCTTCCATGGTGCAAACAAAGGCTCACTTTGTTTAATGAAATACTAAACATAAATCTGCATTACATAGTCATTAAAAGCAGCAAAAAATGAAGCATACTGTGACATTTTGATATTGTCTGGTGTATTGTGCCTCTGTTGGAGTTGAGGCCCTGACCACCCACTTTGAGTCTCTCCAGGGAAAAGACGGTGGCGGCCATTTTATCATGACCCCGACCTCCGCGCTTAACTTCAGCGTAACAATGCAGCTATCCATCATCGACACGACAGCACGACGCATGTGTCTGTGCCAGAAAATACGTGTATAAAGGCCCATAGTAGAAATATTATTGTAGTCTTCAGTATTTGTAATCAATGCAGGGAATTAGAAGGAAGTTTCTCATTAGGGCGTCAATTGCTGAATTAATATGCATGTGTCAGTAGAAAGGTGAAATATATTGAAGCGGGAATAAAAACTGTAAATAATTATAGGAGGAAGAGTAACCCAAGTATGAAGAGTATCCCATACAATGTTGTTTGTTTACTCAATATTCCAATGCATGGTAATACTAATTGTAACATGAAAAATACTTACAATGGTTCTGACTTAAGTAATGATGCAAACAAATGCACCCTTACAAGCTTTCCACAGTCAATGCAAAACAACTGCATTCAAATTAGGGACTTTGTATACTTAATTTGACTTAATTTAATATTCAATCTTGCATCCATGCTGCTTTTCCCTTCTGCAATGGCAGATGGACTGGTTCCTGAATTTATTTTTCCGTTCATTTATTCTTTTGTTCCTCGTCATTGAGCCCAGCATTGGCGGCAAATGATTTCGTGGTGGAGGTCAGGGTTAAGCTTGATTCAAAGATTGACATCGAATATATAAATGGCTTTAGAATGTAAAAGAAAGAACGTTATGCTTCAGGTAGGACAGACAAGGGACAAGGTTAAAAGCCCAGATGATAGGATGTAGCTGGCTCAAATGTGCCGGATCAATTCCATGTAATTTACTAATTTGTCATAATAGGGCACCATGGACAGAACAGGCGGAGCAGCAGAACATATAATAGTACAATTTATCTCTGTAATATAAGGGTTTTTGATACAGGTTTTTAGTCAAACTGAAAGCAAAGGCAATATTGTGGTGGTATAGTCATAAACCACATACTACTGGCCTCATTTGAATATCCATTATATTATTATTAACAGAGAAAACAGATTTAATTGAAATAAGTTTGGATTTTTTCTTTAGTAAACGTCCAAGTTGAAGTTGAAACAAAAAGGCATTCTGAAGTCATTTTTGTTTTAAATCACCAAACAACATTTTAAAGGTGAGGTCAGTGACTTATTCTTGACCACCTGCTTCGTATTATGTTGTAAAGTTAAGAACAGTAATTAATTTAATACAGACCGTAAGCAGGGGAGTTAGCATGTCCC
>JAPMNZ010864104.1:0-10804 GCA_029875035.1 Pomatoschistus microps
ATAGGATGACAAAGGGAAACCCACAGGTCACAGGACTTGGGCCAGGAGCACGACATTGCATCATCACAACATTACACCATCACACACAGGAAGAGGCCTCTGTCTGCAGGTTGAATAGCACACATGTATATAGATGCTAACCCGCTAGCTTGGACCCAACTCAACTCGCTCGTACAGACTTCTGAATAATCTCCTCTAGCTCAGGAACTGTTACTGTGTCAGCCTCACTATTTTGGAAGATCTGTACTTTGGCACTCTTTGTGATCCTGGTTTATATACATATTGTCTTTGTAAATCCAGATATGAGCCATATAAGGATCGACCAATAAGATGCCTTCATTAGTGGAGGAATCTCCAGCTTGCCTTAGCAACACTTCTGCCCCGTTTGATTGTTTTTAAAGCCCAAAATGGGGAGCATGACAAAACAATTACTTGTTTTACAATTCTAGGAGCCAGAGCGAGTTGGTTCATTTAGTTAGCTGGATAGCATGAAGATGAATAAATACATACCACAAGAATTAAAGTGAAAAATAAGGTATGAAGGTGTGTGTTTTTCTGGGTCGGGTCTATGCACTTGTAGGAAATGTAATAGTTTAGTTTGTCTTGTCCCGTATGTTCTGTTTGGGATTGTCTGTTATTTCTGTTTTTGATCTGTGTTATTTTTGTTGTGTTACTGTTAAAGGTCCATGTGTTTTTTTTGTATTAGCTTGGTTTCTGTGGCTGAACTCACGTGTGTTGATCCTCTGCAGAGAGATGTGCTTTTCCAGTTGCCTGCGCAGTCGGACCTCGGCGCCGTACTTTCCCGTGGTTCCGTTGTCGGCGAGGATGAAGTGCGAGTGGAAACTGTTCAGTACCGACAGTTTGCTCAGAGGGTTGGACATGGTCTGGTACGGCCTCGTCACCTGAAAGAGACATGGGGTTACTCCATGGGCAGAACATGCAAACTCCACATAGAAAAGCCCAGTCTGGAGGTGGACCTTCTTGCTGTGAAGCACAAGTGCTATCCACTGCACCACAATGCTGCTCCAGGTAACTTAATAGGAGCCAGAGCGAGTTGCAGCTGAGCTGCTTCCAAAATCATCTCTCCCTGACTCTAGAACATGTCTCTCAGACGTACATCTTTGCCGATCAGGTCCTCCTTGTTCTCGATGATTCCCCATGGAGCGATGCCGATAGCACAAACTTTCCCTCTGGATTTGGACGAGTGTTCTTTCAGTGCGTCTCCAACGTGCCGGATCACTCCTGTAACGGAAAAAATCAGAAAAACAACTTCAAAATGTGTCTCTGCAGAGAAAGGATCTACCTGCTGATCCATGGACGTGCAAGAGATGCTACAATCTCATTCTGATATCGAAAACGTTGTTGTTGTCATTATAGAAATACTGTTCTAATACAACCATACACATGTTGACAAACTTACGGCCTCAAACACAAAGATTTACTAATGTCCAGACCTAAGTGAAAATCCAAGTTCCCAAACTCTTTCAGTCTATCTGAGATGTAATAGTTTACTAAAAGCGAATTAGCTAGATGTGCAAAACTAGATGTGCAAAGCTTGTAGAGCTTGTAGCAGCTTCTATCACGCCCCTAATGGGCTTCCAACAGATGAAAGTAGGGAGTGATTATTGAACAAAGGAGTTTCTTTCATGACTCTTTCAGAATATAGAGTACTAGTGAGTTTCTGTTTTTGAGAGTGTAGAGGACACATACAGTATATGTATTTTTAAAAACATATTCTTTGTGTGCGAGTTTTGTGGCCACATTGTAATCAGACGGAGAAACTTATTGCAAAAACAGCCCAATGGGTCGGCTGATCTATAGCAAACATGACAAAAGGTTCTCGTTGTATTAGTACTTTTGCACACATACTGTGGATAAGATAGCATCACTGTCCTTATTGTTGCCGTCTGTTGCGGAGGAGCCCACCTGTGCTGACGCCACCGGTGAAGATCCAGGCCCCGGTTGTGACACTGGCTTTGATCAGACCCTTCCCAAAGACCTGCTTGAGTTTGGGGGGCAGCTCGAAGTTCTGCAGCCCCCCGTGGACAGACACCAGCAGCGTGGGAAGCTCCAGCTGCCACTCCTTCACCATCATCTGCAGCAACGAGTCAGGCTTCGAGTCGTAGGCCACACGGAGATACTGCAGGGACAGAAAGGGACACCTCAGCAACAAAGATTATTATGTGTGATCACAGGTGAGGGAGAGACCAGGGAGAGGCCAGGGAGAGGCCAGAGAGAGACCAGAGAGAGACCACAGACAAGAAAAGGAGAGACCAGAGAGAGACCAGGGAGAGGCCAGAGAGAGACCACAGAGAAGACAAGGAGAGACCAGAGAGAGGACAGATAATGAGTCACAAGAGAGGCCAGGGAGAGACCAGGGAGAGGCCAGAGATCGCGCAGAAGGGACAGAGAGAAACCAGAGAAAGGCCAGAGAAAGGTCAGGAAGAGACCAGTGAGAGACCAGAGAGAGGACAGAGAGACACCAGGAAGAGGCCAAATAGAGAGAGGCAAGAGAGACCAAAGAGAAGCCAAGAAGAGAAACCAGAGAGAGATACCTTAGAGCGATTCCAGAGAGAGACCAGAGACCGGAGAGAGACCAGAGAAGAAGACCAGATAGAGAGGCCAGAGAGAGAGCTAAAGTTGGTTGGTTGACATTGTGAACTTGTGTTTATGACCTCAATGGTACTTTGTGTTAGCGAGGCAGAGGGCCACATGACATGACATGCCCTAATTGGTCCGCAGGCCAATCCAACATGCAGCCCCCTCTGCCACAGCTCTAATTCCCATTTTATGTCTTTCATTACTTTAACAAATCACACAAGGACAAACACTTCAGATCATTTTAAGAATGGCCATAACAAAAGCCGCAGAGACCGCTTTCCCATAAAAAATATATTTTGTTTGAAATTCCAATGCAATGGCCCTCATGTTTCCTCACTCTCCTCATTGATCTGATGTACTGTCTGAAAACCTAAGTTGGAATACTGACCATGGCCTTGTTGACGTGGCCCCCGCCCTGGAATTCCACCACGCCGTATGCGTCCGTGGGCATGGCCTGGGTGTGTTTGAGCGCGCTCCATCGCTCGCCCGGCTGCAGCTCCAGGGCGGTGCTGTTGGGGTCCTGTGGCACGTGATCCGCCACCAGCTTCCCACAGCCGCACCTGAAAACAGCAGGAGATCATAATCATTTTAATAAGGCATTGGTTTTAGACGCTTCATAAGTCATTATTCATTCACTCCATACACGGTGGAGATAAACTACTACTGCTAGCCACACCTGCCATGGGACACACTGACAGAAGCGAGGCAACCAGTATGTGCCATCGGCCCCTCCCACCGCCACGGTCCAGACTCATTCTAATGTGGGTGAAGTATCTTGCCTTGTGTCACACTTGGTCAGTCCACTCCTAGTATACGGGCTATGGGTCGAACAATGTGTGTGTGTCTATCTACACTGGTTTTCAGGGCGTGTGTGTGTGTGTCTTCAGTCTTTACCTGAGAATGTCTTTGCTGGGAATGATCCGAGTGCATTCTCGTTTTTGGAAGGTTTTATCGATCCACGCCCGGTGAACCTGTGAAGGAAACAAAAATTACACGATTCATCTTTAATCAGTTTTCTCAGATACTCGTCGAGTGCAAGTTCTATAAGTCATTGAATTCCTGTAAAGTATCACTCAATGAGACGCTGATAATATGATTTATGACTAACACTAGTCTGCTTCATTAGAGATTGGGCGACTTGTATGTCTCCGAGTTGGACTGGGAACTCCTCAGGATTTTCCCGGATGAGCTGAAGGAAGTATGCATGGAGATGGAAGTCTGGGCGTCTCTGCTCAGACTGCTGCCTCTACAACCCGGCAATGGATAAAGCAGAAGAACATGGATGGATGGATGAGGTTCCTTTAATGGCGATGAAGATGAAAATGTATATCTACTGTATGTAGTCTTGTCAAACAACTGAGTCCTGTAATAACCCTGAAGAAGAAAAACAAAAAATACTAAATGAAATAAGTTGGATATAGTCACAATTATTTTTACTCCGAACAAGATGAGACTTTTAACGTTGTTCATAAATATTTTGCCAGAACCCTGAAGCCACATTCTCTGCACATCCTGTCTTCACTAATGCACTCTAAGATCTGGCTAATTTCTGCACCCCATTCCTTTCTCTTTTAAAATCCTCTTTCTCCTTAATCCGTTTTTTTTTTTTTTTTAAGCCCCTAATGACCATCTCCATTGTGCTGGCTTAAGTCGGAGCGTGTGGGTTAGATTCCGGCTCTCTGGATAATGGCACGTTAATCTCACATGACGAGGCTGAGCATTGGAAACGGCATTAGAAGAAAGTGTTGCATTGTAAACACATTGTCCGAAAGCATGGACAAGTCACAAGGGAGTGCACTGGAACCAATAGTGAAGAAACAAGACGAGAGATATATACATACAGAAGGTGCATTGTTCACAGGAAAACATATATTTATAAAAAAAATATAAAAGGCAAAAATCACATAAATTTGGTGACAAGAATTTCTTGACTTGATTTTACTTTTTTGTCTCCTTTGTCTTGTCTTGTAACGATCTCGATTTTGCTTTTTCCCTCTGAAAGCAGTTAGATGGTTTTGAATACTTTAAAATCATCATGCGAGATTCCCTTTGGGACTGTTTCTTGTCCTGTATTAAAGCTGGGGTTCGTAACTTTTGTCATAACTACTACATTTTGTTCGTCCAAGGGAAAGAGTTTTGGAAAAGAAAAATGTTGTGAGAAAGTCTGACCACAACACACAAAAATCTACAATCCAAACATATAATCTCTCTCTCTCCAGGTCTTTGAGAAAAAGCAAATGAATGTGAAATTCTTTGGAAAATAGACATTGATCCAGTTTCGTGTTTTTTTCCCGCCATTTTTGAATTCATCCTCTGTGATATTTCATCCCACAAACCTTTGCAAAGCCTCATCTTGCCTCTTGCTTGTGTCTTCATCATCGCATGGGCCATTCCTCGTTGTTCCTCAGACGTCCTGCTCCCCAGCGGTCTCTGGTTTGGTCTCATCATCTGGTCCTCTATAGTCTACGGAGTCTCTGCTGTTGTCCACGGGTCTGAGGTCGAGTCTTAGGGCTTTGAATGGCTCGTTGGGTCTCATCTTCTGCAACGGCCCAGTAGTGTAGTGGGGTCTCTGGTCTAGTCTCTGCTCTGCTTTCTGCTACTGTCCACTCTAGTCTCGGGGCTTTGAGTCTACAGCTCAGGTCTCTGCTCTAGTTACTGGTCTAGTCTCTGGTCTGGTCTCTGGTCTAGTCTCTGCTCTGGGCTCTCCTCTGGTCTCTGCTCTGGTCTGGTCTTTCCTCTGGTCTCTGCTCTGGAATTTTCTCTGCTTTGGTCTGGTCTCTGCTCTGGAATTTTCTCTGCTTTGGTCTGGTCTCTGCTCTGGTCTGGTCTGGTCTGGTCTGGTCTCTTCTCTGGTGTCTGCTCTGGTATTGTCTCTCTGGTCTCTGGTCTGGTCTCTGCTGTAGTCTCTGGTCTGGTCTCTCCTCTGGTCTCTGCTCTGGTTTGGTCTCTCCTCTGGTCTCTGCTCTGGTCTGGTCTCTCCTCTGGTCTCTGCTCTGGTATGGTCTCTGGTCTCTCCTCTTGTCTCTGCTCTGGTCTGGTCTCTCCTCTGGTCACCGCTCTGGTCTCCGCTGCCGTCCAAGGGTCTGTGCTGGGTCTTGGTCCTTCCTCTGGGACTTTATGCGTTTTTGGGCGTTCATATGACCACCATGTGAGCGAAGGCCTCTTTGTTGGTCCCATGACTCTCCATAATCCAGCGTCAGTCCCATGACCATTGCTGCTGCCGCTTCTTCCACCTCTTCCACCAAATCAGCTTTGAAAAACACTTCTTTCTTGGCAGTTTTAGAGCCAGAGTACTTCACTTTGAAACCACAGAAAAGAACTATGCTGTAGAATCCAAGTAACTAACTCCTCACGCTCAAATCAGTTTGCTTCTATAGTTGTACTTTTCACATGAATGTATTTCTAGCTTCTGTCACATATTTAGATCAGCTTTTTCCGACAGAAAAGTGAAAAAGAAAGGACCAGCCTGACTTAGCCAATCAGCTCTCAGCCCAAAGCGACAAATAGTGACTCACAGGGCTATTCCTTGCACAATGGATAATATATTTTCTGAGATGTGGTCTGATTTGTTCATGTTACTTAAACAAAACAAGTAAAACACTAATTACTATTACCACACAGTTTAGTGTCTGGGCCGGTTCTCACTAAAGGTACAAAAGTGTGACAGAAGGCCAAAAACTAGCTTTGAAAAATCAGTATTATATTTTTTATTTATTCAAATACCTCTTCTGTTCATTTTTAGTTGGACTGGAGTCACAGCTGAAATATCAAATGGGGTGATAGTTTATTTTTTATTTTTTTATGTCGCCAAATACATTCTTGGCAACATTTAGAAAAATAAATAAAATACCCCGTGGATATGTCTGTATTTGACATAATTTTTTTCTAATCTATGATATATTGTCATTTTAGTTTTTGAGTTATAACCATTTAAAGTCCAGATACTTTCATTGACACATTACTGTGAACGCACACATTTGCATTTTAAAACATTCTGTGCACCGAAGCTTTGAAGGCACTAAAACATGTGTCCCCTTTTGTGCCAATTCCTCTAACTGTGAAGTAATTCCACTAAAATAGTTTTGGAAATTAGTGTCTCCAGTTTAAACCTCATTCTTTTCCACGGTGTGCCTTCAATTAGATCTTCCTCTGCGACAGGAGCGACCATTCTTCACTCGTTCTACTATTTTAAAACATGAAATACCATCAGAAATTATAGAAGCCCATTCATTATATTTATTTCTATTGTAGATAATACATCTTGCAGAAGAGAGAGTATATTTTCAACCTTTTAAAATTTTTTCCCAAACTCAGTGATTCTATCGATGACAAATGTGACGTGTACATTTGTCCGTTGCGAAATCAATAAAGTTTATCATAATCATGCTTTTTACGAGAGTTTTTTACAAGATCGGGCAGATAATCTAATCAGAGAGCAGAATGAGGATCTCAGTTGGGTTGCCAGTTTGTGAGGTCAAATTTAGCAGGTTTTGGTGTTGGCTTTGTCTTTTTAAACGACAAAAAAACTCCCCACTTTGTTTTACTGATAATAAGTAAAGTACTTTCTGGATAGAAGCCATTACTTCTCTGAACTCTGGCCTGTAAAGTGTATATGCGGCATGTATTTTACGTTTGTTAGCATCCTGCCAGACCACATGACAAAGCTCACATGACGAAGCACACATTCCTGCTTCACTGTGTTTATGTGAACGGCAGAGGAAAAAAAGAAAGAAATACACATTACTTGTTTTTATGTGATAAGGGCTGTTTTATCAGAGCAGTTCATGAACTTAATATTTAGATCTGTAGTTAGTTAGTTATTATTATTTGAGCAATCTTAGTATGAACATGTTACATTCATACATAAATATTTAAAGAATAAGCACATACATCAATCAGTAAATAAAAATAACTATCTATTTTGAGTTTTAGTCTGATGGGACTCATGTGTATTGTCAAAACAGACTGTATTGTTTTGGAAAAGTGTCACATAACAACATACAAACGTGGAGCTTGTATTCATTGCATTATTAGTTTGTACCATTTCTAGCTAAATCCCAGCAGGTGGATTGCATCAGTAACCAGTGCTGATGCTTACATGTGTCACAGACGGAGGATTCTGGCCACAATGTGATTGCAATGACTTTATAAGACCACCAGGAGTGCAAACAGCCACTTTCACACACTCTATTTGATTAAAAGTATGTTGTCCGATGCTCAGTCTTAAGATGAATGTGATCAATGTTTTATTTCGACAGTTATCAAAGACGCAACTGGAATAGAAAAGTGGCTCGGAGGATTAGACTACTTTTCACCCGCTCCACAAAACAGTCAAAATGATATCACATAGTTCCTACAGTCGGCCGTATTCACTTGGTCAAAATACACAATCTTTCTTTTTGTTCGCTTTACTGTACGGCTATTACAGATGTTAGCGAGATGGACAGAGGTTTTCATACTTTTGCACAAAATCTGCTTCCAGTTTGAAAATTCATAATTCTAATACACTGCCACCAGACGAACAGCTTTGCGAAACCACTACTGAGACTGTGGTTGGAAATGGACAAATGGAGTGACAAATGAGTGGTTCTCGCTTCTAAGCAAGAAGGTCATGGGGTTGAATCGTGTTCGGAACATGTCCTCTTTGAGCAGAGTTTGCATGTTCTCCCCATGTCTGCATATGTTTTGTCCAGGTGCTCCAGTTACCCATCAAAATCAAGCCGCATCCAGGACTATGTAACTGATCACATGGTACCGCTGCCTCACAGCAGTTAGGTTGTGTGGGATTCTTCCGGGTGTTCTTCTCAAATCATATTCAAGTAAAGATCCTCCAGCTCTGGTCTTGACCAAGAGTATTGATATCTGGAGGTAGTGACAACTGCTCCTGACAGTTTGTGTAGTTAGTGAAGGATGTATCTTCAAGTAGAGAACAAATGTTACTACAAAATGTGCAGATACAGTATCCTGCACTGGCTTCCTGTGGCTCAGACAACGTTAGTGCTATATGAACCAACTCTGACTCTGAGGAGCACAGGGACTTGCCTCCTGCCCAGAGTCAGGACTAGAATGGGGAGGCAACATTTCAGATTTATGCAGCAAAGTCTGTAAAGTCTTCCTGAAAATGTGAGACAGGCTTCTACTCTGATAATGTTTGAATCCGGGTTAAAACCAGTTCTGTTTTTCGCTGCGTATACTACTGAGGGATTGTATTTTCACTATTTTTATTGAAATTTCTTTGTTGTCCTCAAAGCTCTACCCAAGAACCAATTGATTTGGTCAATTAAACACAGTTATTCTCATCCTAGAAGTTTTGAAAGAGATTACATTTATTCCTTTAATGCATTACACTGGCTGCATTTAGTCACAAACCAAAATAAAGTATGATTATCTGATTTCTGGAGTTGGACAATAATTAAAGACTTGTCACATCTGATTTGTATCATCTGACTTCTGAGTCCCTACGCGACCCTGGAACCAAATCACTCAAATGACTGAAAAACCTCAAAGCCACTGTCACTCTGATGTGCAGACGCCATGAGGCCGGAGGGTTTGAGCTTTGCTTCTGAACGGGACAGAGAACGTTCCCCCAACAGAAATCATCTGAAATACATGTGTTATGAAGTAGTCCCTCGCTTTTATCTTCTCTCTTTTTATCTACTGTGATTAATTATGATTTTGATGCCTTGTATTGTTTCTATCTTGCCTTGTATTGTTTCCATCTTGTTTTGTCATACTTTTGTCATGGCACTTTGATTTGCCTTGTGTATGAACTGTGCAATACAAACAAACTTGCCTTGCATTTTGCGGCCTCGCTGTTTTGCAGTTGTGCGTGCTTTATTACTGCATGCTTCTCATGTGCAGCGTGTATACTTCAACACTACATAACCGCGAGTATAACAGTGTTTTTCAACCAGGGTGCAGTGGTACATTAGTGTGTCTTCGAATGTTGTTTGGTGTGCCTGAGGAAATGTTCAAATATCACATAATTGGTCATAATAATGTGAAAATGAAAAAGCGTGAGGAGATTAGAATGATTTGTTGTGTTTGTTTCTTTTTCTTTATATATGAATGACTTTGCTTTCATAATAAAAGCTGCAAAGTTTCATGTTTGTATCAGTTTCAGCTGGTGGTGTGCCACGGATATAAAAGTTGGGAAACACTGGTTGAACATAAGAAGAAAACTGCCAGGGTCTCTCTCTGGTCTTCCCATAGCCATCAGTTGTGATCCTGCCCTTAAGTCTCCTCTGCAGCTGTATGTTTTACGATGTATCCTCGACTTTTGACAGATTAAGCAGCGTTCAGATCTACAACCAACAGTTTGATATCTCTGGTCTCTCTCACTTCTGCGGCGTGTGAGAGGTTTTAAAGCACACACAGGTTCTACTTCAAGGATTTCACTAATTGGGTTTTATTTTTAGAACATATAACCCCTGTGTTTAATGACCATTGTACTTTTAGACAATGTGCAGATAGTAGTTAGTCAAACATATGCTAAGCATAGTGAATCTAAACTGGTAAAGAAAGTATTTCCCACAGACTTTAAAATAGGGATGCACCGTACAATATCTCAAAAATGTGTTGGTTTGAAACCAGGTCAAAAACACTTCTGGTTGTAGTTCAGGGCCATTATAGGTAAACACTGTTTCTGTCCATTTTCTTAGGAGGCCAACACTGGGAACAGCTCTGACTTTCGTTTGGCGACGCAAACACAGCTCTGACTCATACAGATACCCCTCGTCATACAGACACCCCTTAAAGGACCTCCCGGGGAACACAGCTGAAAGCGTTCTGCAAATCCACAAAGCATTTGTTGAGGCAAACTCCCATTATCCCTCGAGTATTCGATGAAGCGTATGGAGCTGGTACAGCAGCCTGCACCTGGGACCAGCAGCCTCGTGAATCAGACATTTAACTGTTGGTTGAAGTCTCCTTTCCACTACCAGGAGCTCCCCACACCCCAGTCTAAAGAGGGACCTCCACACGTCAGCCAAGACAATCCCATAAAGTTCAGATATTTAGGGTCCTCCCACAGAGGAGGCTGCCATCAACCTCAGAGACTTAGAGATGGAAGTATCTGGAAGATGGAAGTATCTGGGAGATGGAAGTATCTGGAAGATGGAAGTATCTGGAAGATGGAAGTATCTGGGAGATGGAAGTATCTGGGAGATGGAAGTATCTGGGAGATGGAAGTATCTGGGAGATG
>JAPMNZ010864113.1:0-13288 GCA_029875035.1 Pomatoschistus microps
GAAGGCATATTCTTGATAAAATAAATACTAAAATACTTTTCATTCATTTGCTTTGACCTGGAGAAAGTCTTTACTTGATTATATTTTTACACAGAGCCATTTTCTGTGTAATGTGTTTTTTTACACTAAATTCCACATTGATATCAGCAAGGTGGTATAAGAATGATTATAAATATATTGCATAATTGACGAACAGTAGGAGATTGTTATTGTACAAACACATCTAATTCAAAGTCAAACATAATTTAATTTGCACTGTGCTTTCGAGTTCATTAGATTACGTTCAGTGAATAGCCATTCCCTCAACTATGCTAATGTAATTGTCCATGACTGCGCCAGCGTATGTGTACTTATTAGCACCGCACACTACACAACAAGACAAGCTGTCAGACTCAAAATGTCAACTTCATCCAACATGTCCAAGAATCACACTGACGTACTAGCATGTTTTTCTCCACAACGCTGCAGATGGTCTATTGTCTTGTAGACGTCAGGGATAAATATAGTGCTATGATCATGAAAAGGTCTAGAAAATAATGGCAATGACAAAGATTTGTGGTATTTCATTTCTGCCATTTAGATGCCCTTCAATTGAAAGTTTATATTAGTATTATACTATTATTTCTCACAATGTACACGTCGTCTTAAATGTTAAATGTGCACTTTATTACTATTGTTAATAACTTTTAGAATGATGTATTTATAAATGTATTTGTGTGGATGGATGTGTTTCTGCTGCCGGACACCTGAATTTCTCATACGGAGATAAATAAAGTACCTCTATTTCAGGTAAGTGGTGTCAAATTACCATCTTATATCACAATCCTGTCTTTGTATCTCTACCCAATGGTTTTTAATTTACTTAAAAAGGATGGAGGTGGGTTAATCTTTAGGGTTGAAAGAAATAAAGTTGTACTGAACAAGAAACTAGATATCTTATTCAGTACTAGGGATGTACCAAATCCAGATTTTTGGGGTTCGGCCGAATACCGAATCCACTGGTTAAGATTCGGCCAAATACCGAATCCACTGGTTAAGATTCGGCCGAATCCGAAACCGAATATCGAATCCTACTCCATCCTCAGTCCATTTGTTTCAAACGCAAATGTTTAAACATCGGCAATCTTGAGTACTGTTTAGGGTCCACGAGACAAATCAGCATTCCAAATTGGACATGTAGCTCGAATAGAATCACCTTCTTTGGACTGAAGGTTCTGCCAAACAACACTTTTTCTGCTCACGAGTTCCATTTTCACTTTCTCACTCACACAACCTAAGCTACTGTATTCGAGAAGTAGCCGCACAGCTAGCGCCCAGATGCGTTCAAAGGCACAAGGAAATGAGGCTAACATAGACAGTTTAATTCTTGATTAGATTCACTGTCCCTTACTTGTTTAATCATCATACACCAATTATTCGGAATAAAATGGTAAAGTGGTAAAATGTACTGAGCTTTTTTTCTTGCCATTTCTCGTAATAAACCTTGATACATATGAGCACGAATCAATAATATAATCTGTATATAACAACACAAACTGTTTAAATGTTTATTTACACTATTTGACATCCGCAAACTGAACTTCCGGACGAATCCGGTTTCCGGGACGAATGCAGCAGCCTCACATGGATCTATCAGCAGCCACAGCACGCATAGTGTAAGTGCAGAGTTCGGTTCGGTGGGGAAAAATGCTAAGGTTTGTCCAGAAACCAAACCCGTCAAAAAAGCCAATATTCAGAGGAATCCGAATACCGAATCCTGGATTTGGTACATCCCTATTCAGTACCACCATGTATCTCACGTACCACCATGGTGTTTGAATAGCAAACACATGTCCAGACAAAGTAGAAATCTACTCTTGCAACCGAGAGAATTCTGGTATGGCGAGAGCAGGCATAGCAAGAGCAGCAACTGTGACATAATCATTTTCCATCAAAGAAAAGTCGACAGTTCAACACTCATCTGCTATTGGACCAATATTAGACAATATATTGGTCTCAATGGATATATTTTGGAAATGTACATGGTGGCATCAACCATAGACTTCATACAGATGGACAAGTTTTGCTTGTACATACTTTGGCTCCATTCACATACATACATCATTTACCACACCATGATGTATGTATGTAAACTCTTCTAGCTCTGAAACGATGTGTGTCACACTCGCCATTTTGGCCTAGAAGTCTGTTAACCGCCCTGTGTGATCCTGGTCTTTAACTCTTTATTTTTGATAATGCTCAAAAAACAATTACAAGTCTTAAAAACTAACTACTCAGAAACCGTCTGTCCTGATTTTGGCTAGTGAACATGCAAGAACCTGTGACCTGCCTGCTGTGAAGCACGAGTGCTAACCCCTCTGCTACATTCCCGTCAATATATACAAATACAGTATTCTCACAATTAGGATCAGCTGGTAATGAAGTATGGATAAAATTGAGACGAGGACGTCTCACTGGAACTACTGTGCATATGATTTTGGTGACCATAAAAGCCTCTTACCCCGTTGGCGGTGCTGACGGCCTGGTAGTAGATGCTGTAGCTTTTCTGTGGTAGGAGCGGATGGTTCCAGTAGCCGTTGTATGTTTTGTTATCCCCCACGGTGAAGGGCTGTGGCGCATGGATGCCCCCGGCAGGGAACTGTGCGGTGAAGTAGTACTGCGAGTTGAGCGAGGAGGCGTTCTGGAAGTGGATGGGCACCGGGTAACAACGCAGGATCTCGGCTGTGCCTCGAGCTCTACGAGGGCGCTCCTCTTCCACCACCACCTGATACGCACTGTCAAGACAACAACACAAGAGGAGAGATAATTAGATTAAATAAACAAACTTGTGAGCTTGCATGAGCTCACAGTTTAAACTTGGAGTAATCAATGAAAAACTTTTTCAAGGGCTGGTCGTGCAGACAACTATATCTATATCCACTATATCACTATAAAAAAGTGTGTTCGTGAGATTTTGCTTCATTTCTCCCTCGTCAAAAGCAAATTTGGAGTTCAAAGGTGATGCCCGTTCTAGGTGATTACTGCAAAAATAAAAGAGCATTAAATGCGACGAAGACAAGAGAGGTTGGAAAAAAAATAGAATGGAAGACATCTTTTTTTTTGAGAGGCAGGAGTTGTTGTATATTTTGTTTCTGATTCTAAAGTTAAAGTTGTACTTCAATTCGTCTGCTGCATTTGACCCAAGGTATTTACCTATTGTACACGTTTAGTGGTAGGGAACCTACACAGACACGAGGAGAACACGAGGAGAACATGCAAATTTCACAGAGAAAGGCCCTGTTCCGACACGGTTTCCAACTCAGGACTTTCTTACTGAGAGGCGTGCCGAGTGCTGACCCGCGGACATGAAATCCCGAACTAAATAGACTCATTTATTATAAACAATAATGCAAAACATTTTTGAGACTATATTGAAACAATTGCTTGAAGTCTGCACAACAAGCTGGTTTTTAGAATGACTTGAAATGTATTGTTTTCAGCTAAAACAAAAACGCAATTATTTGTCTTACTCAACCTCTCTTAGCCAACAGTCTATTAAAATTCATACATTCACCTCAACAGCTTGTCCCATCACATTTATAGTCATTCATTCATCTAATTCATTAAGCAGCAAGACTTTTGCTGCTGTCCCGTTTCATTTGCATGGTCTCGGTGAAACCCCACACCCTCTGACGGGCCTGCATGTCTGCGTAAACAGGGTCTTTGTCGGTCTGGACTCTCTGGGTTTAACAGGTGCGTGTGTGCTGCATTTAAACCATCCGGCAACACAATGTGATCTCTGTGCCCATAAACAGGCGCACAGTGTGGGCCCCAACGTCGCCTCGGACTGGGGGAGGAGGACTGAAGGGACTTGTCGTAACCTTTTCAGAGGGAAGAATATGGAAAACGGGGGGGATCTTTGGGGCTTTGCTTTGTCAGCGCTTATTTTTGGCCATTTTGAAAGATGGGAGAAAATCATACTAAATAAATATAGGTAACTATTTAGTGGGGTTGGATGTTTTCTGTATTGTGTAGACGTATTACCAATTCAATACCCCAAAATAGTTTTAATATTGTAATATTGGCTGTAATATTGGCATGTTATTTCCATCCTACATAAACAATAAATAAAACCTTTGAGAATAAGTATTGAAAAAATGGTACATTCCATAATGCAATGCTGGGATTTTGCAGCATAAAGCTGAAAAGAAGGAATTTTCAGGTTGGCCTCCGCCATGATGATCATTCACCTCAGCACTCTGTACGCGCTAACGAGAGACCTGTAGATTTTCTCTAGAAAGTGGGGGCCAGTGGTCGGCTGTGATTGGTCACAATCTGGTCACGAAATAAATTCTCTTCTGTGTTGCACAAAAATTGGGTGTAACAAAAATTTCTTCAAATAACATATATCCCAATTCTCGGCATGGATATGGGTTGAATTGCATGCATTATTGATGGTGGATTGTCCTGATTCACTGAACCAATACAATTTGAGAAACAATTACAAAGTCGACGGCCCTAATTTTCACAGAATACACTTAAGTTCTAATTCTGAATTCCATTTCCAAGACCACAATTCGTTGTAAAGAGCACATTTTCCTTTACTGGTCTCTACTACAGTTTTTTTGTTTTATGCAGTAGTAGACAATGTGCATCTACAGGTGAGTAATCATATAAATAAATGACTCGGTGTCAGCTGTGAGGCGTATGGGTGAGAAACTAAATCATTGCAAAGGTTAAATACGACAACCTTTCGCTAGTGATAAATAGTCATTCCTGGGCACGATCTGAGGTAGTGGGTCACAGGAAGGATTCGGTGGAGGCGGAGTTTTGGATTTACGCATAATGGTGTTGTGTTAATGTTTTGGCAGAGACTGAGGTCTACAAGCTTTGGAGTGTTACCTCAAATTATACAAGAAACATCAGCAATCCAATTATTCTCCCCTTTTAGATTGGGTGTCTATAGTGCAATATTTTATTTTCATTTAAATTAAAATGGGAAATTACACTGCAAAACATGAAGCAAGCTTGCCACAAGACAGTGACGGTCCGTGCATGCAGGTTTCACATAAATCACACCTCTTTGCTCACAAGACAATTTTAAGTCATTCTTTGTCTCTCTCTTATTATGAGACTGACTAGACAAATTTTTGCCAGCTTCCATTCCTCCCATGATCATTAATCTATTGGACATGCACTGGCTTTAGAGGGTTGAAAGTGGCATTTACTTGGTTGAATTCCTGATAATGTCTGGTTTGAAAAAGCTGTTCAGAAGATGTGACACAGGCCAATAATACATGCATGTGAAACGGGTTCGAGCCCACCACAAGAACTACTTCACGACTCCCACTGATGCCTGTTGCCGTTGTGTCCTTGGGCAAGACACTTAACCCCACTTTGCCTGAAGCCCCCTGCTGCATAATCAAGGCTACCGTGGACTCACCACCTGCAGGAGGATCAGTGAGCTCTGTGAACTGGGTGCAGCTCTGACTGCAACCCCCTCGTCCCAGAAATGGATTAAGGAGCAGAAAATGGATGGATGGATGTATGGATGGTGAAACAGTTGCAACCATGCAAACGGTTTTAGAACCAGAGACTAGTTGTTTGGATTGTCTTGTGGTTATAAAGTAATGTATCCTTGCTTACATCTCAAAGTTTAAGGTCCCAATGGACGAAGATTTGAATAGTGGAACTTCATATTTCAGCACAAGCAACAATTTAAATCCTCCATCTGTTCACTTGTTATTCAGCATGGCTCGTCCGTCCGAACTAAAGGCATGGGTGGATCCTCCTCCTATGAAGTGCTGATGCCGCGAAGCCTGGGAGTTAACGGCAGCCGCTTGAATAGGGCCACCTTTACTTTCCTCAGGCAAAATACTCAGTGCCCATGGCAACAAGGTACGCCCCACTCTCGAAAGTTTCCTTTTGCATCATGATGTATGTATATTCTGAATTTGTCGGTGGCTGTTAACAACGCTTAAATGACAATGTCTGACAATCCATGTCTATATGTAAAAGAGACCAAATGAGGGTGTTTAATCACATTATTATAGACGAAACAACATACAACTTGATTTGAATCAGTATAATACCGTATTTGGTCATTATTTATGACACTACCATGTTTTGGAATGTGTATTATTATCTTCAGCAGAAAACATTGCAAAACATACAATAGCAATATGCTATATGAGACACAACTCCTTAAGCCTAAGTCCTATTTATAGCCGTAAACCATTTCCTTCAAGGTGGGTGGTTGACTATAGGAAGAGGTTCTGATCACACACTCCACATTCACACCTCAGGAAGGTAGTACTGTTGCCCGGTGCCACCACAGCGCGGGTCATGGCCCTGGCTTACCCCCTGGCTTTCATTCAGGGGGCCATACAGAAAAAAGTAGACTACACCCTTGAGTTGTTATTTTCTAATTTGGAAAATAGCGTCCGCAAACCCAGCAATTTGATTAAGGCTTTGAAGGTCCTTTTCTGCCATTTGATTGTAAAAAAATATTGCTTCATCTGAAAAATTGACAACGTTTATGGGCAAAAAAACAGAAAACAGGTCTGAGGATGATGTCATAGTGGTACAACAACATCAAACTATTACAGGAGAGAAACAGAAAGGATAGAGTTGTGCCTGAAGTTCCTGATATTGGCGTGGATGGATCTAAAAACATCTCCAGTTGTTGTCAGACATCCATGCTTTTGAGATGGGAATAACATTGTTTAAAAGCTTTAAAAAGTTGATTTCGCATAATGTGTGTCTAATTGGTTCTTTGCTCACCCTAAATAATAAAAACAAAACATCTGTTAATGTTGACATGTTGTAGGGTCATAAACAATGCAAAGCGAGATATTACGTGAGTGCTTGGATCTGTAAGTGAAAAAAAACCTGTTAATGTACATCGTGTCTCAGAGCCGATTAGAAGCAATTTTGGACGTTGTGTTATTCTTCTTGGTTTTCAAAGGCTAATTAAAAAATAACAGCACCATGCAGGGTGTTTGAAAACACACATTTTGAGACCAGATTGTCAGCTCTGACTGCAGCAGTTACAGGGAAAGGTTGTCCATTCGTGGGTTTCAGCTTTTTGGTATAAGAGGGTTGGGGTGAGGTGTGGGCACGTTATTGAGGACCTTTAAAACCATTCAATAGACATTGTTGGTTTGGACAATTAATCACAACAGCAACAGTTTGAACATTTATCATAATAGAAAACCAGGGTTATGGGCTATTGCCACTACTGTAGATGTTTAGCTTAAAAATATGACAAAGATGCAGAGGTCTGGTTCGTGTATCAGCAGAAGGCATGGTTCATTGTTGGAACACAGTGAGGGACACGGACAGAGTTTCACAGTATTAATATGGGTTTATATTAAGGGGAAAGAGGGAAGGCGCCAATAGATAAGTTTGATTCCACCTCCTGGGAAAGTACAGACTTTTGATCAGCTCAGTCTTGACAGAAAAAAACGTAAAGATCCTTTTTTATTGCATCATTCCTTCAAGGCACATCGAGTACACAGTCAATGGTCAATCATATGTCAAAGACATGTCTGCTCAAGAAGCTGAATGCTACTGAATGCTACTGAAATCAAACTGATTTAGACCCAGGGATTAAGTTACATGGATTGTATCACTCATATACTTAATGTGAAAGTTTTTATCATGTATTCATGTTTTGTTGTGCTTTTTAAAATAAAATCACACTAAGCATAATCATACCCAAGCAAATTAATGCACATTCATGGCCAAGAGATGCCAAATCTCATGAGAAAAGTCATGCAATGCTTTTTAAAATTTTAACAAGTTATTCCATTTATTGTACAGTTCTCCAGCTTGTTTCAAACCCAAAGCAGGCAACGTGTTGTGCTCTGATCGCTATATATACTTATATACTGTATAATTTGAGTGTTGAAATGTTCTTACACGAGCCAACACTGGAGCAGGGCGGTAAACCTGAGCTGACTTCAATTAAGCCTCCTGCCCCATAGACATCAGTGTGACGTGCCGCAATTATGGAGGATTGACTGGGAATCGACTGGATTGTGACCTGAAACTCCAGATTTATTTTCTTCCCGTGGGCTGATGGAGGCAGAAGGCGTCTGTACAGAGCATTTCAATCACCGTCCAGTGTAATGTTAATGGTTTCTCTGGCTCTGCTGCTCTGTGTGTGATTTAAGGGCAGGTGTAGCACGCACTTCTCCTGACCAAGCATCCAGCCGTCTACCAGCGCTTTCAATTTTAGCGAAATACGGCAGTGAAACGTTTAAATTAGAAGGTGCTGTATTTAAAACAGGTATGAGGCACTGTCCACAATGTCCATTTCTTTTTCCTTATTGTGGAAATATCCTGTTCATTTTACTTTACACATATTTTCACCACCACCACATCTTGTCATTTCCACACAGTCGTTTTTAGAGGGACAATATTTTCCTTTAGCTCCTTTCAATTCCTTGATCACTTTTCTTTTTTGTTGGAAAAAAAAAGTTTGAATCAGCAGCATTGCAGCAGGGATTTATGCTAAAAAAGGGCTTTGATGTGATTGGGTTTTTGTTGTGATTAAGGAAAGGGCAATACTACAAGATTAAAAACTCATTCCTTTTATGACATTGTTTTAGATCAATGTTGAGATTTGTTGAGAAGTGTATTGTATACATGATAATGAGCCACAAACTGTATGTCATAGGCCAAACCTTTACCATAAAGCTAATAAAAACCTAAATATAAACTTCAATACTATTCATACTATTGAATGGATAGATAAACACACAATTTACAAAAATAATACAGCTCGTATGGCTCACTCCAGGCTATTCACATTTGCCTATAATGAGGCCATGTTGAGGCTTACCCAAAAAAACAACCATTGTAATATTCCGTATATGTTTACACCATTTCCTGTATTCCCTTGGCAACACTTTTGGCTTCCGGACAGCGCTATAGGAATTTGAAAAAGATACTGTATGCGGTAAAGATGTAGTAAAATTTTTGCCAAAACTGACTATAAAGCTTACAACAACTTGAGCTCATAGATAAACAGACCCTCCCTTTATTATACTACAATGAGAAGAAATATGAATACACTTTGTCAATCAAGAGTTTTTTTTACAGGCATGTGGATATAATGCTCTTTCACAAGTTCCGGCACATTGTCCTCTACCAATTTTTCTTTATCATTTCACAAAATGCGATTATTTGCCTTTGTGAGAGTCCGTGGCTACAGACCAATTCAACATTATTTATCCCCATATCCCATATAAAGAACATGGAAACCGCCTCCTTCCTCTGTGAATTTCTGTATTTCTGAAAACAGCTCTTTGTCCCAAATCTAAAACATTGTGTGTCGCAGATAAGACGTGTCCATACCACTTATGCGCCGGCCGCTGATCTGCTGTGGCACACCATGTCACTCAGCGCGGGCCGTCCTCTGCTTTCCCTTCTACATATTTGTGTAATTGCTAATCGCTGTAGCATTCCCAGCTCGGATTTGGCTTGTAATCTGGCGTATGCATGGCGGGAACAATTTTAACCAGAGGGGACACCGTTTCTTTAAGAGGATTACTCAAGTGTCAATCAGTCATGTCTCGTTACGCCAATGTTGCACGAGGCCCAAACCCTCCCCCGCGCGTCGCACAACATCAAAATAACTGTTTACATGCGCGAGAATGCTGTGAAATGATTCGTAATGCTTCCCCTTATCGTCCCAGCCACTGAATCTTTGCAGCTGTAACCTTTGCCTTGAGCTAGCTAAGGCATGAGTAAAATGATTTAAAATTTGCCAGATTGGGGCACGTGTTGAAAGCCATAGCGAGTGTGTGCCCGGTAGCATCCGATCTTCTCAAGCGAAGCGTGGCCCCCGAATCTCTAAACATTTGATTTTCTTCACTTCTAAAAAAAGAGGTATAACTTTCTTTGATTTAAGCAATGTGGCTGTTAATAGCTGTGAATAAATAAGACACAATCCAACACTTTTTAAGAGTATAAGGCAAATGGAAACTATATAATAGGGGATGATTAGGTTAATGCGCTTGAGAGGAATTGTTGATAAGGAAATTACATGGTATAGTTAAGGGACTACATTTCACAAAATGGTTTCATGTATTTTTCATCAATGCCTTTGCTGGGGATTGTTCATTGATCCATGTTTGTTTTAAAACCAGTATTGTCCTGCACTTTAATTCTCACGAACAACGATCTTCTTCTGTGTTCGAGTTGTGATATTTCAAAATTGTGGGACCCGCGGACAATCAAAAGGTCATGCACCAATTTTCTCCACCAAAAATGCAAAAATAGAAATCTGGCATCAGTGCAATGAAGAGGAAAACCTGCTTATTTAGGCAGTTTTTAACAAGTCACTGGTTTTATTTCAAGTTGTTAAGATCATCCTAAGTCAAATTTGTACCCATGTTTTATTGACACGTTAAATCAGAGAATTAAGATGTTTTTCAGTGAGAAGTGGTTTACATGGAATATCCCACAGCCAATCGGAAAAACACAACCAACCATATTAATAAATTTACCTTTTTTTGGGCATGTGCTTCAGATGTCATAATTCTTTCCATACACAGTGATAAACTACAACTGTAGCTACAGCTGCTCTGGTGGGACCTGGCTTTCATATGCAGGTGGTGCCGCAATAATAATAATGCAATAATTGCATACAGCGCTTTTCTCTTTGAGTCTCTCTAAGAAGCACTTCCTTTGCGAACATTTGGCTATTTCCTCATGAAGTGGCGCTGCTGTGGTCCGACTCGAGGCCGTGTTAAATTGCTGTGACTGGACACGGGAAGCCAAACTGAATCCGACAGTTGTCATCTGCGGCTTGATACGTTCTGCCCATATCTCTGTACATCTCGGCGCGTTCTCCTTCCTGTATTACAGCTGAACATCTGCTGCAAACTCCAAACGCCCGGGCTCCATTACCTCCCAAACTCAATCAGCGGGAAAGATCGCCTTATCAAGCCAGCTCTTCTGCCCAGTGGAGGGAAACATATCTCCCAAGACTCAAAAAAAAGCAAACTCCCCATTCAAAAACACTTACCAAACTCTTGCATAAACCGCTCGCCTTCCAAAATGCGCCGCAACTACCACCACTCTGCGGTGAAGTGAGGAGAACTTTTGCAGAACAGACAAATGACAAATTTAATTGAGTTATGAGAAATCCACGCTTCACTGCAGTCCGGATGCTTCCAAAGTTTTGCACTAAAGGGAGCGTTTCCCCAAAACCCAGACCGTATTTATTTGCAAATTTCTTTTACATGAACTGGAAGAAATTGTGAAAGACTTTAGAATAGATGGCGGATTTTTTCCCTGTAGGTTTGGGGGAGCTGACAGGAGCGATTGGATTTTAAACATCTATATGCAAAATAATGGCAAAGTTGAAAATATCCACAATTAATTAAGTAAAGTGTCAAAATAGGCATTTACCAGAAAATGCACATGTTGGGATGAAAGGGCTAAAACGCACTTCTTCAAGGGCATATTAAATTTTTCTATTTTAATCAATGTTTTAACAGTATATAATCAGTCCCCCCAGCAACTTTCCATTGCAACTTTTGGAAGCATTTCAGCTTTGCCTAAAGCCCCCGCTGAATGATCAAAGCTGTGTAATCACTGACTGATCAGCCATTCTCCTGTGGACTCACCACCTGCAGGAGGATCAGTGAAGGGCTGGTGCTGGTATTGGGTGCTATCTCTGACTGCCACCCCCACGACCCAGGAATGGATTAAGGGGAAGAAAATGGATGAATGGATGGATGCCTGGATGGCTAGAGCCTTTAAACATCCCCAGTTTTCTACCCAAAACATTATTGGAAAAAATTAATATGACAGTGCACTGCGATTATTTAATGTGATATTTTCTTTCCTTAAAGAGTTGTTTTTCTAGATTCAATCAACTTTGACATCTGGCAGTGAAGCCTTTATCTCTACATTGGACCAATGATTCAACCAGTGGCTCAAAATTGAACGGATGTTAGATCGCATATTGTAAACAAATTATGCGTTTTCATACTGCAAAAATCATGATTTTTGACCCGTGTTGAAATGCCAAGTCGACCATTGACGATTGTGGGAAAGGTGCCATGTGGTTTAGACCCGTGTCTGCTTTCCAGCGCCCAATTTGGACCCTTTTGATCAAAATAAAAGGGTCAAAACAAACTTCCGACTTATATAATTTTACCTAAATTCACAGTGCACCCAGGACCCAAAGGAATCTTATTATAATGGTCTATGTGTGTTCAAAAGTCTGAACTGTGACTGTAGGAGCAAAGTTTTTGACACACAAAGTTTTGTCCTTTGTGTGGATTTACTTTCAACGAACCCACAGGAAAGCAACGGGCCATAAAGCACTTGAAATTACTTCTATCGTTGTTTGGAATGTTCCTATTGAATACACCTCAACTAAATGACTGGGTAGCAGGGTGGGCATAACGGTGAGTGCTCAGTGGGAGCCAGCCTATAATTACAAATGATGTGTGATCAGATTGCACATGTCAACAGTTAATTATTCAACTGTAAAAGCATGATTTGAATATATTGGATTTTGGTCATGTTCAAGTTTGTGACTTGATAACAAATATTTCTCATATTTTTGACATAATGTACATTGCAGAGAATACATGCTGAATACAGCCAACACATTATCATTACTGTGATCTTTATTTGAATACCGAAACATATTCTGCCATTCTCAGTGGAAACAGTCCCTTTTAAACATCGCAGATAAGTTCAAAGTTATGTGTCACGGCAGAAAGAAAATCCCAAAAACGACACCTTCAAAAAGCTTCACAGGCGCACGTCTCAAACCTGCATCGTAATCTGGTGCTCCCCTTTGCCGATTCCACCACAATCTTTGGACTCACGCTGGTGCTCGTGTCCCAGAGATTTAGTCCAAGGACAGAAGGAGAGACCGTGAAGTCAAAACACCCAGTTTATTCACAAAGAGGCTGCTGCCGTGATCAAAGGCTGCTTTTACTCTGTGAGGGGTGAAGTCAGGTGAAAATTTCTATCAATTGGCTTTTAAAACCAACCTGGTCTTGCGCTGAAGAATCCACAGCATCTTCGGGCTATCAAATCATTATGTATGGAAAGCATGCTTGTTCTCAGCCTTTGCATTTAAGCAGCTAATAGAATAAAGTAAATTACTGATAAATCAAAGTAACAAGAAATATGGGAAATTCATTTTTTCGGTGCCCAATCATAGATGTACATTGTTGCAGCATGTATTTGTTAGTTACCTAATGTAACTGTAGTTCTACGAATAGTGCGTAGCCCCTTAGGCTTCGCTATGGGTATGACTCGGAAGCGCCCA
>JAPMNZ010864128.1:0-10252 GCA_029875035.1 Pomatoschistus microps
ACCTTAATACTTGTAAATGTAAAAGTAAGGAAAAAAAGCAAATGTGCACTTTAACTAAGTACTTGAGTTACTTTGATTGTAAATAGTGTTTATTATAGTATACATTTTTATTATTAAGGGACTAAAAATGGAACATTAGTAACGTTTAAACTGTGTCTGTACTGTTCTAGAACAAAGTTTAAAATAATACTTTATCCAAAAATTGATAGTTAGGGTTTTCTTTTAAAAATTCCAAATAATACAACATTATATTTTCGGTCCAATGTTTTTCCTTGTACATCCACCTAAACCAGACAAAATGCTGTATGTTTTGTAGCTTCTCTTTATTGACCCGGGTGTGTTTGCCATATGAGAATGGCCAACGGAGGAAGTCTATAGCATCGGGACATGTGGGAGATGACGGGTTGATTCTATTTGCATTTGACACACAGACTGTACAAAGTATGCAAATAGACAAACAATGACATTTGCTGTTTTATTTTTTTCTGATATTGCCGTCTCTCAAAACAAAAAGAGCATGATGTTGCTGCATACAGATTTGCGTGTGCTCATGCACCTGCCAGGTGGATCCATCTTTTTAAGTAGGCTCTATGAGCCACGCCCATGATCTACAAATCACATGAAAGACTTACCCTCAGCATAAATGGCTGCCTCAAAGGTAACTTTGATGTGTGAAAAAGGAGATGGGAGTCTTTGAACGAAAGTCCTACAGGTGTACTAGTGCCAGGGGTGGGGAAAACCAGTGGCATGTCTGATGCTAGGTGCTTTCCTGTCTGCATATTGCACTAACAAGATTCACAGTATTTCAAGCTTTTAGCCAGATGAATGTCTAGTCTGGACAATCTAACTTATGACCATTTAATTAATGATTTGGCTTAAGCTTCAATACAACCCACAGACAGATCGTGTCTGATAGAGGGAGTTTTCATAATTTTAAAATTAAAATAACAGTGTAACTGTTGTAGACTGTGGTTGCTTGTGCCTGGGGTCACTTCAGACCCCAGTGATTAGACTCGCAAATATTGGCCAATTGATAAATGCTTAGGAATGCACCAGGAATGCAGAATAGGTTTGGTCTTAAATATGCTACAGTAAATCTTCACTAGTACCAAGATACATTGAAAAACTGAAAATCTTAATCAAATCATTGGTCTGAGGGAAATCCACACAAACCACGTATTATTAACAGCAGCCCCTGCATGCTAATTCTTGCAGTTTCAATGTAATTATAAAATTCTTTAATCCTGTGAAATTATACTGTGTCAACTCACATCTCAACATCAAAAAACCCAGGTTTGCTCAGTCTCAATTATCAATACGTGCATTAAAATCCACAAACACATGATTAGATGGCAGTAACAGTGAGAGTGCTGAAGAGGAGCAATTGTCACTGTTCAGAGAAAGAACTGCATCAGAGATACACTGCGTCACTACTACACTATCGTAAGATTGCAACACCATCACATACCTTATGAATTTCAATAAGATTATAAAATGCACTAATCAAAAGTTAAGATCCATCCAGAAATGCCCCAGTATATGATTGGCAGGCAAAAAAAAGAAGAGAGTATGGAGTAAAGTGAGTAAAGCAGTTGAGTTGATGCTTTCTGACCATCACACTCTCCGAACTCAGAGGCCGAGTGTGGTTCCTGTTTACATGCCTGAGGGGAGGAGAAAAATGCCACTCTATGTCATATTTACACTGACCCATACAGAATTCCGCCATTTAAACCTTTCAGCTATAATTGAATAACATTTCTGAAATCTTTTTAGAATTTAGAAGTCCCCAGTGTCTATGACTATTTGCTTTAGGACAATAAACACATTTCTCTGTTGACATGCTGGCTCTGAAGATGACGTGTGAGGGTGTAGAGAGTAGGCACCTGCTGGTTGCTCGAAAATATGGACTGCACCGCCCTGTGATTTTAGACTTTTATTTATTTAGTTTAAAATAGCCAAAAAACAGCCACAAAATAATAGGAACAGGATAATGTTATAATTGTAAGCACAAACTTGAAGCAGGTTTTTAATAATGTGCCAAGAATGCCCTGAAGAGGAACTTTGCATTGACATCATGAGATCCAGCGAACAAACTACGGGCTATTCACTCAAGTCACACATTTTACAAAAGCCTCTTTCAATTGTACCAATGTAGGGTGTGTTATGGAAACGCCACATGGTTGTCGCTTATTATTGTGGCAAAACACACACTGAAGTGTGAAGCAGCATTGTTTGACGGCGTGTCAGCAGCGTGTTTCCTTTCCCACAAAAAACGTATGAGCCAACTGCCTTCTGGCAGTAACAGAGAATCATATAGAACAAAATCAAGATTTTCAAAAAACACAAGGTATATAAAATTATTGAAGTTTTTTTAGACAACATTGTTTTTCAAAGAAACTCTGGGGGTGAAAGTGTTGCAGGTCTTAAAGAATATGTTTTTTATGGCCTTTAAAACAGCATTCATGTAGCTGCTGAGCAGAGAAGAAGTCCCCTTGCTGTGTCACATCCACATGCTGCTGCTTCTCTCTATACTCTTATCAGAGAAGAAAGGCTGCTCAAACAGTTGCATGTAGCAATTTCCGCAATGACAAGTTTGTTTGTAGGCCTTAGGACAACCATAGAGCCCATGTTGTTAACAAAAAATATCTACTTTACATGTGCAAAACATGCTTTCGAGTGTAAAGCAGTGATTGTCATTTAGACCCACACATGGCCACATCCCTGAAAGTTAGCCTCATATGTAGAACATTATTCCTGTTTCACGGTGATAGATACGGCAGTGTGTGGTTATGATCTAATCACAGTATAGAGCTTCCCAATTGTGTCTTTTCAATCTGAAAGTAAAAGAAAACTGAAACAAACGAGATTCTCAGACTCAAATTGGAGACAGGAGCTCAAGGTCTCAAGAGCAGGAAGTGGAAGACAGGTGTAGATATAGCTCAACAGATGTTGAAACGTCCGTCTTGTCAGTTGAGTGTAAGGGAAGTCTTATTGTTGCAGTCGGCAGAGCAGTAGAATGTGTTCAACTGTCACCTGCATCACATTATTTGGGAAAAAAAATAAAAATATAAACTGCAGATTTTTCCATATTCTATGCATTTGCAAACCTCACAGTCCTTGTTTTCAATGCAATTTATGCATCAATTCAGGTCTGTTATCAGGGACCTATCAAGTCCATTTATACATTGAATACAAATATTTACACTTCAAAAATATTCTGTGCAGACTTGGTTGAGGGCCAAAGCACGTATTGCCCTTTGCCGTCCAGATAGAGTTTCAGTTTGCTCCTGAAAAAGCTCCCTGCGCTTTACTAAAGAGAGCTTGTGTTTAATGTGTCTCCCTTCGGACACGAACATATGTTTCTTTCTTTCATAGACACTGAAGCAGGCAGACTGAGAGAAACCGAGCCAAAACCAGGAAAGAGACTATGCTCATTCAGCTGTCAGTGTTTAAGGCCTGGCTGTCACCTCACTCTACAAACAGACTGTGGCTGGAGCTGATATGGGCTTTGTGCAGGGGAGGCAACTCACGACCTTGGCAGCTTTACAATTTCACACTTCACAATCATTTACAGTCACACCAATCACTGTGCAGCCATTATCAAAAATTTATTTATGTAATTAATTGAATGCTGTATTGTATGTTGTATATAGTGCTGAACAATTTTTCAATATTCATGCCAGATATCTTGACTACGAGTTTGGTGAAAACAAAGCATTTTAAGCATTTTTAGCATTATGCTTGTTATTAGTCGACCTCTTTTGCCTGTTATAAGGTCTGTGGTTGGCTGGCCACAGTAGTCAATTCAAAGGCCAGAGCTATACATGCAGGGCGGACACTTGTTCTATATAAATATGTTCATATCTCAATAATGATAAAATAACTATATATCTTTTAGCCCTAAGTCTCAATTATTTTTTATCAAGGAGCCTCAGAGAGAATTGTTAATACAAGATATTTTAAGTATTTTATATATTTTGTAGAGTACCATAATGCTTTGAAATGATGTAACCACTGCTCTAGAGGGGGCTAGTAAATCAACAACCGTTAGTGTCCGTTCTACACATTGAACACAAGTGTTCAGAACTCGTGTGCACATTGGCCCCATCTCCCAACTCTATCTTGTGGTTATGATATCATAGAGAGAAAAACAGGGCATTCTCTTCTAAGTGCACCCTCACCCATTAAAAATTAATCTGACCACAGAAACCCCTCTGAAATAAGGGCTAGTGTTGAGTGCCAGCACCCTTCTGGCCCCTCATCCATACAGTAGAAGTCAAACTCTGGTGGTCAAACATGAAACTGTAGCTGTTGGGTCAGATGGCCAAAAGCAATATTAACACAAGGTTTAATAGCACAGAACAAAACAAATATAATTAAAATTATCTAATTAGCACATGTATTTAGTAAAACTGTTTATGTTACATACGGCTGCAGACTACGTGGAGTCACTTCCAAGCTTGAAAAAATACTCAAGTTTGTAGCCAGCTCAATGATCACTTTCACTGAGGTTAATTGCAGACCACCAATGCCCTCAGAAAAACTGTGCACTTGTGATTTTTTAGCTCGATGTATCATTTCCTTGACCTCGGGTGTTTGAGGTGGTGTAAATCTCTTAATAACTACATACGGATACTTGGAGGCTATATTTGGATGATTGCTTCCCCCAGGTGCCCCGCTTTGGACTGGGGCACACAGTAGACACACTGTGGGAAATGGACCCTGAACTAAAGCTGCACAAAGTCCATTTGAGGAACTAACCTGGCCAATTCTACAACTAAAGCACAATCAAAGCTATTTTAATTTGAACAATAATTCTTTACTGTTTTGATGAAGGGGGGAATGTAACAAATGATTGTTACATTAGCCTATAGGAACTGCTACTGTTTGTGTTGATGTGTTATTAAAGTATTCACGCATTAACATGCACTTTTTTGAGACTCGCTGAAAGTCGGTGGGCGATTAGTAGCTGGATCTTTATGTACAGTTCACAAAGAGGATGTAAGGGAGGTAGTGGGCACAAACAAATGGACAGAGCGGTAAACGAGAGGAAACTTTACCCATGGGTCAGCCTCAGAGGAAAGATATATTGCCCATGGGTCAGTAAGGAGAAAGGACGGGCAAAATCCATATTGGTCCGTCTGGCTTGCCCCCTTTATATAGTAATAAAATATTCAAATACAGCCATTACTTCACATTAGGCAAGTCTACAGAGATGCCAAGAAGAAAACCACAGAATGTATACATGCACACAGTTTTGGTGCATTGATAGTTACATTAAAATCTCTTCTTCCCATTAGAGGCATAGCCCTCATCCGGACTCCCGTCCAACATTTAAGATGTGTTTGAGTGCATGTGTGCATGTGCACATGTGTAATGACTACATACATATGGGGGGGTGCCTACTCTATGAATGGGACAAATGCGTACATTACTTGCTATATACTGCTGACCTAGATACATTTTGTCTTGAATATCCTAAATAATAACAGCATTTGACAAGATGCTTACAGTGCTATTGCTTTGACACAGCAACAGGTGCAGCCTGAATAACAGTGTCTGGCGAATATATCTCAAGGTCTTATGACATTGTAAGGATATTTAGTGTTTGGGACTGAAGCCTCTTATTTCTTGTATTTCATTTTGTGAGGGTGTTGGTTATGTGCTTTTAAATCGTCAAAGCTAGAAAAGAAAAAACATATCTTGCCTGAAGTCAGTTTGTGATAATACACACATTTCCCCTTTTTTGTAGTTTCGAAAATCAGTTTTTGGTCATGGTGCCCCTTTATTTATAGATAATGACTTTCCTGTTTTTTTCAGGACACCGAGTCAAAATGGAGGATCCTCAAAAGATGCAATTCTCTGACAGGCTGTCTGAGATTGAGCGTTACCAGCGATCTATGAGGATAGGCTCAGTGAACAATAACCGGTCCATCCATCAAAGCCACCTCGGCCCCCCACAAGGTGAGCGTCATGTCGACCCACTATCCATGGCCATAATTCATGACTTCAGGCAGAGTATAGTGTTTGTGCCCATTTAGACCAGGTGCATGTATGCAATGCCAGACCGTGTTGGCCTATGTTCCAAAGTCGTCCTGAACGGTGCACTACTGCACCATAAAGAATGTAGCAGCCACCTGTTACCTTGGCAGTCACGTCACTGTCAGAGCGATCAAATGTGCGGGGGTGAGACTCAGGGCTGTGTGTATGGGCACTGTGGACAGCTGTGTGGGTGAGGGCTCTGTCATATGTCATAGCCTCTTTAACAGGATGCCATGTCTGGAAGCATGCAGACTAAACACACAGTGCCCTCCATTCCCGCCCCCTCTTTAGTTCCCATGCGAGCTAATGAATCTCATCACCTTTGTATCAGCATGTCGCTGTGTACAGAAGAGCTTGTTTGGAACTCTATAGCTGCTATACACCGGTGTTTGGCCTTGTGTTTGAGCTGAGTCATTATTTCAGACATTTCTTACAGCTGACTTCACAGAACATTGTTTTTTACAGCTCCTTTCTGTCTTTTCTGTTTGTGGATTTGTTCCATATTTGGGCTGTCAGAATTACAGTTAATAGCCAAAAATACCATGCCACTAAGTATTACTATTTACTAAAAAATCGTTGTCTTGGCTTTCAATGTCACCGGAAACATAAAAGAGCTCCACTTTAGACAAAGATGAAACACTGTGCCTCACATAGGATTAGGACTGGAATTAGAATGTCATAGACTTGACAGGCTTCAAAGTCTGCAATAGTGCAACACACACACAGCAGACGGGCAGGCAGACAGACAACACATTCAATCAGAAGGCTCCCTTGGACTTGAGCTTCTTGTTACAACAACCAGTAGCTATTTAGGTCTATGAACTGAAATAAAAAAAACCATACAGTAATTAAAAGGTAGTAAAATATTAGGCAGGCAAAAATACTGCCGTCACCTTACTGCATACTTGTAGTATATAGTAATAATTGTAATAATTAAAATATCTAAGAAATCCCTACTATGCCTTACTCTACTCTGTACCTCTCTACTTTGTTTGCACTAAGAGCTAAAGAAATGTCCTAGTCTGTGACCTGTTATTACATGGTAATAAAAATGATTCTGACATAATTAGATTTCAATTCTAGAAAATCAATTAATAGTAAATCTTAAATTAATCCTATGCATGAGACACATAAGCTATTTACGTATCATCAGCACACCCCAGTATGGGTCCAATTTGTATTTATGTGTCCAGGAATAGCTTTAATGTATGTATTTCAAAGTAAAAATACATAAACATTAACATAAAAAAATAAATACAGTGATTCGGGTCCCCCTAAGGCCTTACTTCGGTTTGTGGTCTTCTGAAAAAATGAAAGAGTGTCTCGTTCTTGTTGTCTGTGGAGCGCATCTCCAGACAGCCTTGCAACACTGGCCTGGTAAATGTACACACACAGACTGGAGCAGACTGTTTTGTGCTTGTGTTGCAAGGTCTCTGCATGTGCCCCAGACAGACAGGGTAATTAAGAGCTCATTAAAGTGCATGCAGTGACAAGATCCCTGCACTCGAGCAGACACTCTATTCAGTCCTTGTTATTGTTCCTCTGTGGCCACAGGTAAGCCTGCTAGACATGTGAAATGATTCTGTGAGAGGGTGGAGGGAGAGTGTACACAGCTCAGAATGTGTGATTCTAGTACAGCCAAGCAAATCTGACACTCACTATGCGATCAAGTACGAAACTGTTATTCTGGTTTATATCTTTTCGGGCTGGAGTGGTGTAATGTTCTAGGCATCATTAAAATACGCTCTACATGTGTGAGTCATTGTACATATATGTGGCCCAGAATGTCTGGATGTAACACTATCATTTAACAATAAGGAATTAAGGAATTATCAACTTCCCTGTCATCGTGCTGAAAAAGTGTAAGTCGCATACTTGATTCAAAGTTTGTTTGGTCTTTGGACGGCACATATGCTGATGTTAGATGAAGGGCCTGCTCTGAAAAGCCGAGCCCCTCCTGCCTCATCCACAGTGACCACACTGTTTACTCCACATAAACATGCTGACGGCCCCCCAGGTTTGAGGTGGCACGCTGCTGCAGCCGAGAGCCTCACATGAATTCACACATCCAGAATGACATGATCAGCCAATTAGGCACATGAGAGGCTCAGGAAATGAACACAGTCAAGTTGTTGCGCTCTGCTTTGGGTGTAGTGGGTCCTCCTTTGATAAGTAGAGACTTATTTTAGTTATTTATTATTATGTTATTTACTATTGTAATGTAATAATTTCAGATAAAAAAACAGCAACAATTTAGACAACTAGATTATTCCTTGGATTAACTAGTAAATTAATCAAAAGAATAATCACCAGATTAATCCATAACTGAAATAATAGAAAAAGTATTGATTGTTTCATTGAAAAACCTTCTTCTCGTTGTGGTAAAAACGAGAATGAATCAAATGTATGAGGCTTACTTTCACAACAGACAAGTTTTCCCCACTGAGGGACAAATAACGCTTTATCTTTACATTTACGCAATTACAAATGCAAAATGTGTGCCATGAACAGTCTTTTGAGTCTGGGGAAAGGGTGGAAGGACAACTCCTCCAACATACGATTTTTCAGCCATGTGTTTGTTTTTTCTCCTGTTATAAGTATGGGCTTAAAAGACATATCAAATGTCCTACATAGCAGAGCCAAGGCCATGTACCTCCTCTAACACACGCTCCTTCTCCTCTTTTCCTCGCTGCTGACATTCTGTTGCTTTGCCGCCCTCTCTCTCTCACATTCTCTCCTCATTGCGACGCCTAGGGCCTAAGAGAAACAGGAAGCCAGTACAAGGGCCAGCATTCACCATGTCTCAATGACACGCTTCATTACAGCAGGCACATTACATGTCTCAGAGGTGCAGCCGGATTCAAAGTCACGAGGATAGACGCCATTTTGGCTCAAACATCTTTCATTAAAATACTCCATAAACAGCTGCTTATTAGTTACACTGTGCTAACCCTTAGCTCCGCCCTTGGGGTTGGGCTGCTCATTCATTGGGCAATCATCATGGTATTGATGTTTTCTGCAAGTGTGGCTTACCATCATCGTGTGTGGATTGAATGAATAAAACACAGAATGGTAACGCATCTTTGCTAAATGAATAGAGATTACAGACGCACTTACATACAGGTTGTACCGGAGGCAGACAAAATGCAGAGTGAAGAGGGTCCCACGCGCTGGGCCAGTGATGTCTGACACTGTTTTTGACACATTGGATAGCCAAGCTTCACAGGTGCCTGCTTACCCTATAACTCTCGTACCAAAGATCCAAAATATCTGCCATGCAGCCACTAAGCATGTTTTTCCAAAGTTGCTCTCAAACAAGTGTGAAAAACCCTCCTCATCTCTCTCTGCTTAGTCAGCTAAAGTACATAAAGTCCATCAGATAGCCATATAATTTCCACTTTTGTACATATCACATATCTGACTTTCCTGAATGTTATGTGTGTTCTTTGTTACAGCCACTCTCTGGCAAGAACAAATGGATACTCCAGCTCTTAAGACGTGTAAGGTAGAAGAGGATCTGAGACCGTGGCCAGGTGAGACATGTACTTTTACAGCATTAGAACATTTCCATATAATATATGAAGAGAAAAAACAGCAGTTAGGTTTAAGCTCATGAGAAGAGGTGCAGACCACAGGTTACTCGAGGACAATTTAAACACACATGAATCCAGGCGCCTTGTATTTCCATAAAGTAAAGAAGAAAAGTGGAGAAACAAAGCTGGAAAGACACCCTTATCACAGGGTGTCAATTTTTGGAACCATTTTGGTGCCTGCTCTCATTTGGCCCGTAGCACTTCACCACATCCAGAACATTCTTGGGCGGCCACCAGTCTATCTTTAGGTTCTTCCCAGATTTCTCACTTCTTCTCAGTGCTTTGGTATTCTGTCTCTACGATTGCTAAGAATTTATGGTCCAGAAAAATCAGTTCATTGAAAGATAAATCACAGAATTCAAAAAGGAACATCTTGTACACCTAGATGTGCTGCTTTTAATTTTGCATTTTCTTTTAAACCATGAACCAGTGTTCCTAATAAAGAATGAACTGAAATTAATTGGAAGAAATATTGCAGCAGGGGAAAAAACTACATGATGGCAGCCAAATAACAAAATTCATCTCCATCAGGGGCGACAGTAGCTCAGTTGGTAGAGCATTGGCCTTTGAGCCTGAAGGTCGTGGGTTCAAGCCCACGGTAAGACCTACTTCACAAC
>JAPMNZ010864178.1:0-12395 GCA_029875035.1 Pomatoschistus microps
TGTGCTCCTCAGAGTCAGAGTTGGTTCATATGGGACTAACATGTCTCGGGGTGTACTTTGGTTCGAGGTTATTAATTAAGTTTATCAATAAACATAATCATAAGATCTTCTTTTAGAATCAAAATGCACAAAGTTTGTCAAAATATACAGTTTAAAAAGACAAAACATGAGCTTGATTAAATATGTTCTCATTATTTAAGAAGATATAGACTTAAATTTGGATTACCGTAAGTATGTTTGAGTGAGTAATAAGTAATAAGATAGAGACAGCATGTTAAGGTCCGATTTGTGTTAAATTTGTCCCATTGACAATTAGTACTGTGGAACAAATCTCATTCTCTCCACTTATAGAATACTTATTTATAATTTTTTTTTTTTTAGTTCTTTTACAGTTTTGTGAAGACGTTGTAGAAGATTAAGCAACAGAATATCTATCTGTTTTATTTAAAAGTATACATTTTGACATCCTGACGTACAACCCTAACCCATGCCCCGAATAATAACTTATAGTGTTGCTCTCATTTGATGACAGTATTGAATTATACAAATTTGATTCTAGTTATATTAAATTAGGCAGTGGTTAGAGCTGTGGAAAGAAAGTGGACTCCCAAGCAGCACAAAGCCTTTTGGAGAAGAGTTTGCATATTCTCCTCATGTCTGTCCCCAACACAGACATGGAACTAATAACAATAATGTAATAGTATACAGCATTAGCTATTCATCTATAACAAATACAATTCCAATTCAATAAAAGGAATGGCGCAAACCTGCTATTTTGTTTCTTATTCTCCAATAGATTTTTTTTGTTTTAATCTTCTCAAATTTCTACAGTAAAATATAACACTACAAAGCCTCAGCACATCCTTTTTTCAGCTAAAACGTTATGTCTTTTGACTATGAATGATTTAAATGGTATTAAAGAAAAGTATTAAAACAAGTGTCCTGACTGAACAGGGAACAGGGTCTCCACAAACCTGACTCATACTAAACAGTCTAAACAGTGGAAACATGGAAAGATTGCACATACTAGTACCAACTAGTTCCAATTATAACAGTTACTATTTCATCAGAGGAACAACCAAGTTCCCTTTGATTTTGTTCACACTGCAACAATGGCTGAATGTAATTGTAACTAGATCTAATTCTAGTTGATCAAATGTTCTGATCCACAAACTGTATTTAGAAGGTATTTATCACTGTTGTACAGGCTGGTGTCCCTAAAAGTTCCCTTGTCTGACTGGAAAGGGCTGAGCCCAAAGCAGGAGCTAATAAAGTCCCCAAAGTCCCTGGTTCTTATTAAGTGTGAATGCACCTAAATAAGAAAATAACAAAAAAAGTGACAGAAGGTTTCTACAGTAAATTAAAACTATTGCATACATCTAATGCATTCTAGATGAAAATTACTTAATAAATAAATGTGCCACATTGTCCTCTCTGCCCTCTTCCTCTTTTCAATTTATTTGTATGTATTTATTTGTTTGAATGGGACAGTGGGTCCTGCTTCCTCCATGCAAGCCTACGGTAATCTGGAACATCTTCACTGACGGTTGTGGACAGAGAAATCATGGTGGTGACCTCCTTATCTCCAGCCTTCCTGTCAGTTTGAAGTGTTTTACGGCTCAGCGCTTCACCGAGACGGGAGCTTTGTCGGCTGATGGACAACATGTCTAGGGGTGCTTGTTGCGAGCTCGACTTGTCACGCTGAGGCCGGCCCCCAGCAGGTGAAGAGGTGACTATGTCCAGGCTGTGTAAAAAGAGGAGCCCTCTTAGCTGACTACAGATAAGTGTGGGCAGCAGTGGTGGAGTTAAAGGTTGATGGCGCTGTCTCCATCTTTTATCTTTTTATTTTATTTATCAAAAAATATGTTTACAGATTCCATCAGACTCTTTACATGGTAGCTACTGTTTTGTTTGTGTGCGCATAATGAATAAATATGTCATGTCATCAAAAGGCTTAACTACTTTACTATAATCATAAACACTATTTGTCGCAGCCTGAGTTGTCTATATGCACCTGATGCTGTGTTGTATGTAAGTGCGTCCTGTGCTGATCAGGCCATGCTCAAATTTAAGCTCAGTTAAGTTAAATTAAGTAATAACTGATTAGAAAAAAATAGAACAAATATCATCTTCTAAAATAAACAGTTGAGTAATAAGCACGGTTTGAATCTTTATACTAACAATGGCACTGAAAGAGCAACTCCTATTAGTAAGCATGATGTAGTAATAATTGTGTAAAAGTTTCAAGTCAAGGCAATTATTCAATCAAAGAAAAGACTATATTTTCATCAACTTTTCTTTGTTATAACTGCTTCGTAAGTTGTTGATACACTTTTTCCATTCTGCACTTAGCTTTAGCACAAGCGACGAACGGGAATCTAAATAAATCAAACTTGGGACAAACATAAGACACATTACCTTAAGGATTAAGTCTTTTAGTACATTGTGTGGCAATGTCATGGACATTAATGTACATCATGTACGTCATATTTTATTCTGGTTTATATCAGTCCCATATCTCTCCTCTAGCCTACTTCATCTCAGCTGTAGTCTTTGCTATTCACCCGCTGTCCCATTTGTCTGTTTCATGACGTGATAAGGGACCCCTGAACCCGGCCTCCTTCATCTGCACCTGAGGACCGTCTCCACAGACCCAGGCTGGGGCACCCCTCCCCACCTGGGAGCCTCTGCGGTCCTGCACCGCACAGCCTCAGTCCTAGATCTATAGTCTGTCAGTCTGTAGTCATTTCATTTAAATAGGACACATAAACTGAGGATGTTTTAATATATCAACTCAATATATATATGTTTTTTTTATTATTATTGTTAGTTTTATAGTGCTACTGTAATAATGCTTGGACTGATAGTGAGTGTAGCTTTTTGGAATGAGCCCATAAATACTTCCATCTGAAAGGACATGCGCGTGTGGCAGCAGCGGACAGCTCTGCTTGTGTTTGGACATAACTATGCTACGGCCACAGGCAGCTGGAGGACAGGTGTGTGACTGTGTGTAACGTGAGCGACAATAGCTGTGAAATGATGTTGCTATTTAGACACAGCTCTGACCATCCAAGTGTGAGCTGACATTACAGCAGTCAAGAGACAAATGCTAAGTGCCAGCTGTCTACTCACATGCACTTCCACAAGTTCATCCTCTACCAGTGACAGGTTTTGCTTAAGAACCGTTGTCAGACATTTTGAAGTAGGAAAACCCTTTAACCTGTTTTAAAAGCTGACATTTTGACATTAGCTGTGCAAAAAACGTACACATAACCATAACCACCAGAAAGTTGGGAGTTTACAATGGTGACAATATTTCACCACCAGGGGTCATCATTTGCTCAATATGTGCAATGCAGGCAGTGGGGGCAAGAGTAAAACTGAAAACTGTAGAGGGGGGTTTGTAAGAGTTATTAAATACTATAGTAATATATACATAAACATGCTATATATATATATGTAAATTATGGTGATTAAAATTACTATTTTGATTAAAATAGCTATTCCATTGAATATATAGCTGCATATATAGTATCCTTTGTGAATTGACGAGTAGGGGGGGTTGATTTTTTTTCAATGTGATGTGTTAGGAATTAACGAAACATTGAAATTAGTAAATAATTTTAGTAAGTCAGTTTTTACAGTATTGATCTATATTGGCTCAATTCCACAACATTGAGAGATTTAATGCATATGATTGTTTTATATTACTGTCTACAAAGTCAGAAGTTACATTTCAGACAAGTACTATTACACATATGACTGTAAAAAAAGATCTTCCTATAGAGCGGTTTTAATAGATATATTCCTGTGGAATCCTTGGACCTAAGCATTTATGAATCTTTTCAAACTAGTCATTAAACCAGTATTCTAAAGTCAATGATTTCCACTTGTAAATGGAATGTCTTGCATACCTACTTATTTTTACTTTGGTTATTGTGTATAATATGTGCTATACACGTGCAATTTCTTCCTTGATTTCTTTAAGGCGCAACTTAGAGCAACCAACTTGTTGTCATATTGTGGCTTGAAAGAGAATTCAAACTGTATCAATGGCTAAAAAATGTTAATGCAATCAATGCAGATACAGTGGTAAAAGATGAAAGGGGTAACCAAAAGTTTGGGCACCCCTTTTAACTTTTACAATTTTTCTTTATAAATCATTGGCTGTTTGGCTAATCAATTTCAGTTAAATATATCATAAAAAGGAGACAAACACAGTGATATTTGAGAAGTGAAATAACGTATGTGTCATTCGCAGAACGTGTGCAAGAATTGTTTAAACCAAATTAGACATGTGCATAAATTTAGGCTTTTAACACCTTTAGTACTTATCATTGGAACCAAAAATTGCTTCTGTGACCTCAATGACCATTGACCTCCATACACAAGTGAATTCAATCATGTGAAAGTATTTAAGTTGGTCAATTCTAAGTATTTCCCAATAGATCCATGGTATTTCCCCTATCTTCTCTGAAAAGTAGCAACATGGAGGACCTGAAAACAAAGATTGTTCAACATCATGGTTTAGGGAAAGGACACAAACTATCACAGAGGATTAAGCTTTACGTTTCAACAGTGCTTCTGGAACCAATTGTAAGAACGCAGACACACTAGTTGGGGCCTGAAGTGGCAGACCAAGAAAAATCTCAGATAAGCAGATGTGCAGGATGTGAAAACAGTCAGAGTCAACCCACAGACCAGCTCCAAAGACCTTCAACATCAGCTGCAGATGATCACGGTGCATCGTTCAACTATTCAGAGACCTTTACACAAGGAGAAGCTGTAGGGATGGGTAATGCGGAGAAAGCCATTTTTCTGCATACGCCACTAACAACTGCTTGAGGAATATGGTGGATAGATAGCTATGGCCTACACAGGTGGACAAACGCAAGACTAAATATATGGCCCTCACTGTCACGAGGACTCCGATTGTGACGTATCTGTGACGTAACGGATGACTATATAAATCCTGACTATGTAAGTCCTGACTTTGTTTTGTCTGAAAAAACCTGAAAAAACTGAAGGAAACTGAGAATAAACTTCAAGGTGGCTCTGGTGCGCAACAAACCCGTGTCTGTGAGGTTAATTTTCCAACGGTATGCTAAAGCACATTTGGACAAGCCAGCTTTATTTTGGAATAAGGTGCAGTGGATTGATGGCCACAATAAACAATATGAAATAGAAATATAGAATCTATATAGTAGCATTAGCATTTACTGCTTTTCCCTTAACTTGTCAATAACTCTCAACACAGATGTCTGGTACCTCAGACTATGTGATGGTTCCTCAGTGGGGTACAGGCCAAGTGTAGGAGTAGGACCTCCGAGGCCCAGCTGGTGAAAGGACTTCCCAGGGTCCCAGGGCAGCAGCCTGGAACCGGGGGAGGTGCAGTGGGAGGAGGATGGGGGCACCTACAGCCTGAATGCGGGAACATTATCAGGAGTCTCTCACATGCAGAGGGTCGTCACAGGAGCAGCGTCAGACTGAGATCAATGCTGTCATTGCACATGGGTCATGTCAGGAGGGTTTCCCCAGATATCATGTTAAAACTTCTCTTATATTCACTGTCCAAGTCTGAGTGTTCATCTCTCCTTGTCAGTGTGTCCTAGGTAGCTCCACTTAATATACAAAAAGACGAGCAATTACGTCAGCAAACTGGGCTGAAATTCAGTAAAAGTCTGCAATGGTTCACTATCAAATCAAATGAGCATAGTATTAAAGATTCAAGTGTCCTAAAAGCACATAAAACAGTGATGAGCGTTACAAAGCCATGTTTAAACCATATCACCTGATTCAAAGCATTTAACAGTGCTTTGAAAAAGTTAATTTTAAAAATAGATTTACTAAGCAAATGTTTCAGAATGTATAATGGAGTGGTAAAGTTTGTGCTTTGCAGCAAGTTGGAGACCCAAGCGTGGCAGAGCTGCATAGTTTAAAATTTGTCCTTTTATTCTAGGCATTTTTATTTATACACCGCATTTCATAGACTAAGGTCACACAAAGCGCTTTACAATTTTAATGTTCCAGAGGAAACCTACACAGACACAAGGAGAACATGCAAAGTCCACACACAAAGGCCTGAAGGTGGATTTGATTCTTATTCTGTGATGCACAAGCGCCAACCATGTCACTCAATAACCTTTTCCATTCTTGTATCATAATCATTTTAATTAATTTTATTCTGGACATCAACAATAACACAAATTGAAATGCAAATTTATTTTGTTGAAAACAAAGGATATATTGTTTTGTTGCCTCCACCGCAATACTAAAATGTTACCAACGGATGTCAGTGTGGAGTAGAAGTTTCCAACTGCGTTTTACTTCCTCAAATCATTTGTTTCAAAATTAGGCTAATAGAATATACAAATAAACCAGAGCTAGCTCCAGCTGAAGCATTCTGGTCATTCATTTATTAAAATGTATTTACTGCATGGAGAGCCCAAGTTAGGAAGTATTTATTTGCAATATAAGTTTTGTGAGTTTGTGTCTTCTCTAAAATGAAAAAAGTTAATGTTAAATGTTCATTTTTGCATTGGACGATAAACCTATAATTGGCTGAGCAGAATACAAAAACATTCAATTCAGTAGATAACTAATTTTGTTTAAATGGTGCAGACTGAGCACTAATAAACTTCAATGTTTTTCTTTTTTCCCCTCCTGACTCCTACTGCACTTACCTACTGCAAGGCTCCCACTGAGGTTAAGAACTTTTGACAATGAAAGCCCGCACTAACGACTCTCCCTTGTATTTTAAGATAACGATGGGAGCGTGGGGAGGGAGGGGGCCGTGAGAAGCTTGTGTATTAGCTGGGGCAGAAGATACTTACTTATTACCTCATATAAAGAGCCTGCTTGTGTTTAAACTGCCCCAGGTGTAGTGTTGCTTATAAAATAACCTGAAGTGCTAATGTCTGGCTGACAATGCACACCACTAAAATACAATCAGGACTGTATTGTACCCACAACTCTCAAACATGAAGACAATATAAAAATGTGTTTCCATAATTACGGTGATGTACATTTACACCAATCAATCAAATACAATAATCCATCATATAAGCAAAATAAAACGCAATTGTAAAATAACAATTTCTTCTCCATAGAAGTTAAAACAAAGAATTTATTATAATTTGTGGCACACTACACTGCTATAAACTGCCTATGTGTCCAAAACACTACAGAGTATAGTAATCGAATAATATGTAACTGCTCTATTTAAGGTGGGGCAGGGCAAGTCACGTTTATTTGTATAGCACAGTTCATACACAAGGAAGCTTTGAAAAAATACAAATCGATCAATCGTGTATATAAATATACATAATTATATATTTACAGAAGTCACCACATGTAAGTTCTGAGTGATACGATAATAAGACTCAAATAGAGCACTAATTATGACAAATTAAAAAAAGAAATGCCCATATTTCTCAATTGAATTATAAAATAGTTTTGGCTGGAAATATGATCCTTTGGAATGTCCACCAGCGGCTTCACTTCACTCAAATTAGTTAAAAAAGCACATATTCGTGTTCTAAACAGCTAATTGATTAATGAAGAAATAATTGCTGTGGCTGATGTTAGCCATTTCCAAAGTATTAAACAGAAAAGACAATGTGGCCACTGAACCCTTGAGCTATGACCTGCTTCATTGCACTTTTCAGGAAGCAGGACTATAAAACATGTAACCTGCCAAATAGACTTAAGCTGCTGCTCTTTGACCTGCACCCCTACCAACGCTGGCCCCTGTTTGTGTTGTGCTTAGAGTAAATCAACAGGCTCAATTAGGCCAGATCCTTCCCTCATCATCGTTTTAGGTGTGAAACCAGCCATGTGACAAGTGTGGCCACCAGTCACATCTCCAGTAGCAGCAGCATGGGGCCGGGGCTGAGTGTTTACAGTAGAGGTGCCGGCACATGCCGCTGTCCCCTTTGTAATGTGACGAGGTGTGAGCAATGACAAGATAATCTGTCATTTACAACTTACAGTGGCTTTGAGAGGGGCCCACCAGAGACCACTCGTACAAACAGCAAACCTGTGGGTTCCATTTACTTGCTATTAGAAGTGTAGAAAGAAATCTAGATGATTGCTACTAATAAAAGAGGGAAAAACATACTCTCATTTTAAATTGTATCCATTGGTAGAAAATTCTAATTCTGTTTGTAGTTGCAACACTAGTAGTGCACCTTTTGTGGCAGAAATGATCAAATATTTTCTCACACATTGATTACAGAGATAGTTAATACCTCATTAGTGCTGGAGGTTTTTTGTTCCATAAATTGTGTTTGTCCCAACAGAGAGTCTTGTGTACCTACCATTTTGTTAAAAAAAAAAAAAAATCCGACCCTCATATGCTGACAAAAAATACACAGATGTGAAAACTAGTGATAGAACCAAACTGTTTTGAGAGCGAGGAACTCGTTACATGGATTTGATTACATTTGTTTGTAATTTCATAGTTAGGTACTCCTAACTATCTTCGGTTAGTATTGAGACACTTGTGAAAGTCGAAACCAATTTCTGGTCCACAACGATGATGTAAGTGTTGAAAAAAACAGTCAACAAGAAACAATTATGTTCAAACTTTCCCTTTTAACCACAGTTTCCTATGTCTACAACACACACAAACTGAATGTTATAACCCAACCTCCTACTTAACATTTAAAGAATAATTGTGGCAAACAGTTATGATATTAATAATGATAATTAAATTTGAAAAGAGTCCACATATTAATCTGTGTTTTACAGATTTAATTACAACGCATGCATGTTTTACTTGATATGAGATTGTTGACACATTTGACATGATAGTTTCAACGCTTTTATGGGAACATCTTTTTGATAAATTCAATGTTGTGTACACTCATGATGTTTATTCCAAAACAAATGTCTCGAATTACTTGTCATAAAGCTTGCATTTTCCCGGAGAAAGATGGCTGTGTGTAAAAAGGCTTGGTTGTCTCGGCTGCAGCTCCAGTGGCTCTTTCCCCTTTGACTGGCTACGTCCCCTCCCCCACTCTGTGTAAAAACAAATCTCCTTTTCTGCTCTGAGCTTCAAACTATTGAGTCAACAAATGTCAGCGCAGCCGGTCCAGTGAGGCAGGGGCGCTGAGCAGAAAGGTGGGGCCCAGGATTTAAGCCTTTACCAAATCTAGAGGGTTTTAAGACAAGGCCCACCTGTTTCCAAAGTAAAGAAAGAACATTATGGGAACTATGACGAGTCCTTAGATAAAGGTCGAGGTATAGTTTTCCTTACACTCATGACTGTGAAATTAGTGTGTTGTATAGATTTGTTTTAACTTTAGTAAAAGAACCCCCCTGAGTAATAGTTTTGGTTCAGTTATCCCCATGCTTACAAACAACGGAGAGAATGAGAACAAGGAGAACATGAATGCCTTTAAATAACACCACATAAAGCATTCTAGCACAAACTAGAAGTATGAGACACAAAAATTTACCGAACCAAACCAGGTTCCAAAGCTGGTATTAAATGTCATTGTCACTACACTTAAAATTGCACAAAAGCACAATAGCCCTAGTATAGGATAACATTTACAACACATAAATATATATCCATACAACAGAACTTATGAAAGCTGCTATAACAATGACATACCCAATGTTTCTTGTTCTTAACACATTGACTAATCTAAGTAGTTATGGTACTAATTTATTGTAATCTTATGAAATACAGCATTCAAATATATATAATAAAATGTAATCTTGCCCAATTTTTTTTAACGAGTATTTATTCTAGAAAGCATGCTCTCATTTCCCACAGTGCTGTTTCTGTAAAGTGGTACACTAGAGCCCACGTGGGCAGTGTCAACAGGAGGTGGGTCTTGGCAGTTCCACTATGCTGGCTGTACACATGCCTAAGAGTTGTCTTACACCGCACAGTCTAAAAATGAGACTGCCAAAATAAGGCAGTGTCCAACTAATCCAGGCATGTGGGGGAAAATAAAATTTACTACCACGACTTGTACCAGCACTTGTGTTCAAGAAGAAGAGGAAGTCTTGAAAAAAGGAGGGAAAATACTCAAGAAACTCTGGCTTCCTGTCTGAGAATGAGAGAGAGAGAGACTGATAGACAGAGAGAGGGGGTGGAGAGAGTTTAGACAAGAGTGTGCAAAATTTGAGCTAAAAAAGAAGAAAAATCCAGCGGGGGAGGGTGGATTCCTGTCCCATGCAATCCAGTCCGGTGCTTGAAGGGAGCCATTATAGTAGTGTTCACTATTGTGTGCGGCTGACCTAAGAAGAAAAAAAAGAGGAGGGGAACCGAGAAGGGAGGGAAAGAAAACCTGTCCCTTTGTGTGGGAAGACCTCAGCAGGATAGTGATTTTGTGATTATTTCTCCAAGCCAAGCCTCCTCACCCCTACGAGAGCATTCTGGCTCTGCACACCACACCACACCACTCAATGGTATTGGACGGAGCAGGAACAGCAACAGTAAAAGCGTCTCCTGATGATGTGGGACGCCGACGTCAGCCTGGCTTCCATGAATATTGATGTGGAGGATAGTCTGTTTCATAGAAGAACAGAAGGAGGCAAGATGGCTGCCCTTTAGGATTTGTTAAAGGGGACGAGAAGAGGAGAAGAAAGATTCGGACGGTTTTTGTTGGATTTTCTGCAAAGTGGAGGGACAGGAAAGCAGGTGAGATCGGGCGCAGTGGGTTAATGTAAGACTTGGCTGGTTCACACTGTGATCTTAGGTATGTTTGAGGTTGAGTTTTACCCTCTTGCTGAGGTAGATCTCCGTCTCCGGCAAAAAGCAAGAGCCAAGATAATAAAGAGAAGATTACAGAGACCATTCCAACATGGCTGATTTCTCTTTTTGCAACATGGTGCTTCTTTTCTATTACTATCAGGTATTCTTGTACCATATTTACAATAACACTGAGTAATGGTTCTTGTGATCTTATGACACGATGAAAGGCTTGTCTACACTGCAAGACTGCAATATGTATTTGCTTGGTTTAAACACGTACACCTCTTGGATTGGACAGTTTGAAAGATATTTTCATACTCTTCATGTGCTATCCAGTGTCCTGACCATGTTTAGTGGTGAGATTATGGAGTACTTTGAAGGGGAGCCCGGGGCCGGACACTTGGAGCAGTAAAGTGCACAGTGTGCGCACAGCAGTAGGGCTGGAATAGCTTGGTGGCTTTGTGCATCTCCGTGAATCAGCTTTCATTGCTTTCACCACTGAATGACAAGCAGACACAAAGGCAAATCCCAAGGAGAAGCCCAGGCAAGAGTAAAGAACTGTGGCAGTGCTGGGGTCTGTGTGTGTAAAATCTTACTGAAGGTCAGAAAGCCCAAGCATAAATGAAACTCTAAACCAGTGCACCATTAACTAGATGCACAGGAAATTTGATTCTTTGGCAAGAAACATGTGTTGCATATAGACATTTGGAAGTTATTTTTATATTATGCTTTTTATATTAATATATTACTCCTGATTTTGAGAACTTTTGAGAACAAAAATATGTGAAAATTGCATGATTTGTGCTAACAACTGAGCCAGGAGTATCACAACTATGTTTGTAAGCAAAGCTACAGATTAGGGCCCAGCACACTGACCTAATTCTTGCTCATGATAAAGCACTAGATATCCTTGAGTTAATCACTTTTGCATAACAAGGTAGAGTTTTCAAACAAATCTATAGTAGTCATTGGCATATGGGCAGCAGGTCACTATTCCTGTTCCCTAATAGTTTAACTAACGTGTTGTTAGTTTTTCTCGTGGGGACAATAGCTTAATCATTAACATCTTAATGGGTCATTAGAATATACCAGGGATCTGACAAGCTAGTTGTGTATTGCATGTGGATTGCGCTAACTGGTGTCGTTATATGCTTGAGCCTGAAGGTAAAGTCTCAACTAATAGTTAGGTTTGTTTGCACCAAGAATAATGACAGGGACACTTCTCCTTCACTTGAGTCTTTTGGGGGATTTGCAAAGTCACTGTTTTGGGAACAGCTAGGTCAAATATAAAGTCGTAACAAGAGTCAAGAAGAAGGCTTAATAAGTGACAAAAGCAAAATTATTGGTGTCTCAAGCACCAATAATTTTGGCTGAATTGGTCGTCCAAACTAAGCGCTCCAAGGAAACCTAAAATAACAAGAGGCCAGGTCTCTGTGACGCAATGGGCTGGCTGTGTTATGATACGCTGTGCGTGGTTAGCAAGTGCATATGTCAACATTGGCGTAAATGCTTAGCAAGAATGTTTTTTATTTCTTTTTGGACATGTTTTTTTGGCTGTACCATCTGGGACGTTAAATTCTATAGCAAAAAACTAAAATCTGGATAAATAATAGTCTACAATACTCTTATGAACAATAGAGTATGAAAAAACCAAACAGCCAAAACCAACTCAACAACAAAAGAC
>JAPMNZ010864194.1:0-11254 GCA_029875035.1 Pomatoschistus microps
AAACAAAATGCATTGTTCGTATGATGTGAAGAGATGTAGAAATGTAGTGCACGTTTGGGTTTGTTCTCAGCAGCTCTTGTTTCCAAATGTACATGACGTGAGAGAGAGAACTGTTCAGAAATCTCCAAAATGTGCCACATCCCCTCAAGCTTTTGTGGACTTTTTTTTCTAACAATACACCTTTTATTAACTGACTTCTGTGCTTTCTGCAGTAAACATATTTCCACAACTACACACAACACTGTTTACTGGATTTTTTAATGAATTGAAGAAAATTATGATAATGTGGAAAAATGCTTAGTTACATAGATTTTGCAGCTGTGAGGACTCGAGAAATATATGATTTTTTACCCTCAGACACAGTCCTCAATAATCAATAATAATATATCATTTTTATACAGCGCCGTTCTGGGCACTTTCAAAATGTACAAAGTGAAATGCTCTTTTTTCTTTATGCATACAGTTAAAAATGAGAAGTTGTCCCAGAGAACAGACAGTCTGAATACAAAAATAACTTATCTGTGTGTTCATGTTTTTGATCTGAATGATTTTGTCAATAGAGTTTTGTGAAATAATCCAAGGCAAGGCAAAGTAAGTTTATTTTCATAGCACAGTTCATACTCAAAGTGCTTCTTCAGTTTTATGTACGGCAAATCAAAAATGTTTTTAACCTGGATTTAAACAAGAAGAAGCCTGTGTCACATTTTCAGGAAGAGTGCTCCAGATTTTAGCGTCAACATGAAATTGTTCTTGCTTTATTTCTTTTGTTTTGACTATTTTTTTTTCTTCTTTCTGCTCCTTTTCATTTGTGTGACAAGACAACAATTATTTGAAATGTCATTGTAATATGTGATGTATTGTTATGTCCACAATTGAAACAAATAAATAAATACAATGAAAAAATAAAATAAATGATCTGGAAAATCAAGACATAACTAATATTTCAACAGTGTCTGTAAAATAACAAATGTATACATACAATATATACAGTAGGTTTGTCAAATCTCAGACTATGCCATGAACTAGCATACACATACACACATACACAACAAGTTACAAAATGCCTCAAATGAACGCAAGCGCAGAGGAGAGTGTTGATTCCTCATCTGTCTATTGGGTTGATAGTTTCATGTTTTTATTGCGCAGGTGTGGCCTGTCCCTGTGGGTTCTATTAAAATGATGCCCCTCTCAAATACAGCTCATTTTGCTCTTTCCATTTAACACGGGCCATATGTCTGACAGGAGGCACACAGCTGATGGGGTTTAATGACACAAATCAACATATTCACTTGAGGGAAAGGTTTTTTCTGTGTGTGCATGTGTTTAAAATGGTCAGATTAATGTTGATCAGTTTGGCAAATAAGCAAACAAAATCATAAATGCTCGGGGACATATTTCTATTGGCTTTTGTCTTCTGGTCAATGAATGTTTTTTGTTCTTTGATTCTAATCTACTGTAGGCAAATCAAACATTTTGTGAAGTCTTTCAGGTGATCTTGTAAATTTTATTTGAATTTTTGGTGCTCAAATTTCTCAAAAATAGCAATCATAGTCCTCTGTCATGACTCTTACTAAAATATTTGATTCTCTGATCTGTTCATCAACTTAAATCTGTATTTTTTATTAGATTCAGTTTTATTTTAACTATTTCTTGTTTTTCTTTTCTTTCCATTAAATTAAGTTTAAGCAATTGATATGTATTTGCTGTTAAATATATAATTGATTCCTGTTTATAAGCTTGAAATAAAATACAATCAATCAAAAAAAAAAAAAAGTGAATGAGCAATGTCCATTACTGTCCATAACTGTTAATAAATGGTCCTTGAATCTTTTCTGACCATTATTCTAAAATTGAATGTCTTCTTTTTAGATTGGTCTCATTTGTTGGACAATACAAAACTGTCGGACCATTGAACAACAAACTTAACAACAAGCTTTTTGAGTGGAGTTTGCATGTTCTCCCCGTGTCTGCGTAAGTTTCCTCAGGGTACTCCGGTTTCCCCTAACAGTAAAAACATGTACAATAGGTCTGGCATGCGCCTCCTGTACTGGCCCCGCTCTCTGTGTGGAGTGAGAGACAAATGCCCAAAAAATAACAATTGTAAACCGCTTTGTGACTCTGGTCTGTGAAAGGCAGTATATATATAAAGATTTCTTACTTACTTACTTAAATTATAATGTATGATAATGTAAAGTTTTGTTCCAGACTCTCATATTACTAGACTAGAGTTGGTTCATACGTAGAATGTCCAAGATCAGTACAAAACTCTTTGAAATGAAAATCCTTGTACTTATTTTAATTCCCTGCTGTACAATACAAAAGTACTATTGTCTTGTCTGTCTTATGAGACACTTTGTACCACATCGCTCACTTTGAATACATTTTAACTAAATTGGAGTAGTTGTAGGCTAACAGGCAGAACGCAATTAGCACATAAACTTGTCATTGGTCCCATATCTATAGTTCCTCTGTGGGACACTCTGATCTATTACTTCTCAGTGATTAATCCGCTCCAACAATGACCACTCTTAAAGTAGGCTCATACTCAAAGGTATATCCCTCAACTAAAGCCGCACTAATTAGCATTCAGATGTGGGAGTGCACCAAGGGGCAGCACCCACCAGAGGAAGGACAGAGGAGGCGAGGCGACACCCTAAAATGTCATTAACTTGATGTTAATTACTAATTAATGGGTCTATTTCATTTACACGTATCTCTGCCTTTTTGATGGCTTTTACTGGGTTAGACTGGAGCCAGCTGACAACTTGGTGGGGGATGGTTTTTGCTGCGCTACCCCCTTTTTTTTCTAGTTTCATTTCTGCTAATTAAATACTGGACCACTCATCATGATTATATCTGCTTTTACAACGCCATTATTGCCACAAGAGCCTCTCCAGCCAATGCCACCTATTTAACAGGTCCATAATGTCTACTGTACATCCAAGGCCACTTCTGCCGTGACTTTTATCTGACCTGGTATTTTTTCATCACCTAAAATCAAACCGGTGGAAGGGTAACACTGTCGTTCAAAGCCTATTTCGTAGGATGAAAAACTATATGTTCCCCAATAGTGTAGTGCTACCATGTAATACTATTTACACAAAGCATGTTTTAAGTCACGTTGAGATTAGAAAAGGAGGAACAAACTTGAAACTTTCCATGGATTTGATCAGACAGATTTTTTATTGTTTCACTCATTTATAAGGAGTCTTTTGATTTATTTTTGTTCTTTTAATTCTTTTTTAAAAGTCTGAAATTCCCAAAAGTTATGTATTCACTATGTGTGTCCTCTTTGGTGTATAGATCCCATTTTGAATAATTTGCCTTTATTTTTGAGGGAAAATTTACCAAGATGCAACAAAAGCACACTAGAGTCCGGCAACCTTTAAAACCTAAATTATGGTTTTATATTATATCACAGTTTTATGTTTAAAAATACAACCAAACTAACACAGCAGGTGTCACCCCCAACAATGAGAGAGACCACTTGCTCCTCTTTTTGCAGCCCGTTTTGGACATTTCAAGATGTGGAGCTAAGGTGCAGGTCTTGGGTTTGACTCCTGGGCATTGTGGGGCCTTCTCTACGTTTCCTCCAGGTGCTCCGGATTCCCTATACTACTAAAAACACCCTGAACTAAAGATTCAATAATGTCTGCGGGATTATCTTGGTTAAACAAATGTCAGCAAAAAGGGCTTATAGTTTCCGTTTTTTTTTTCTTTTTTAAGTTATAGTTTGATAGTCTGATTTTGATATTGTTGCCTGTTCAAGATTTGGGGTAAAAGAATTAAGAGGTGTGGTTCTTTATAAAGAACCTCAAAAAGCCTTTTAACTCACAACAAAATAAACATTTTTGCATCAAGATGTATATTCACTTAAATGTAGCACACTAGGCCCACATTAAAACCGTTTTCCCTCCCAAATTGTGACATACATTAATAACAAAAACAAATTTTTTAATGGAAAAATCCAGTAATAACAATGACCTACAGTATTCACAAACAAGATAAGAATCCCCTATTTTCTTTTACTCCATATTGTTATGAATCACTTAAATATGACTGGCATTAATGCTGTATGTCACTTCCTTGCATGATGTTTCCAAATAAAGTTCTTATTAATTATTTATGTTTTTTATGCTTTGTACACGCTTGTCTGTTAAACTCGTTCCAACTGCAACATTTTGTCCGGTGGTCAAACTACTTAAGGTTAGATTAAAACGTTCACTGGGATACCACTTCCTCATCCCTGTCTTCATCACTTCCACGGGTCTCCATGGTAACCTGCCTCCGTGTCTCTGTCCCACGAGGACGTGGATGCGCGCACCGAGGAGTGGGCTGGGGCGGCTGGTTGATGAGCGTCTGGCTGTTCACACGTGGGCAGTGTGAGCGGCCAACATGGCACACAGCACCGTGCCATATGGCGCCTCTGCCACAGCACAGGACGGCTACTGTACGTCCCGCTGGCCCCAAACCCATCGAGCCTGTGGACCATTGCGCAGGGAAAAGTGCGATTTGACCCATAGGAGCAATACACTTTTCAAGCAATTAAAAGGGGGCGAACATTTGAGGCGTGTTTAGTTTATTCTCTGTTCTTGGCCGTTAAGAAGTCTCTCATTCTGGAGTGTGCGCACAAATAGACTTAGGCATGAAGTAAAGCACAAGTAATTGAATCTCTGTATACTTTGGGATGTGATTTCACCCGTTCAATATACTATAATATGGACTTTTGTACTAGTTTAATTGCTGATACACTAGTGCCGCTTAGTGGTAGGTATGAGTAATGCATCTACAGTTCACAGCGACAGAGCTCTGTACAGGGGTAATCCAAGTCAGATGACAAACGCATGTTGTATAGCCCAATCCGTAAATCATGGGAATACCTTTTTTTTACTGAGTACAAGAAATACAAAACCACATTAATAACAAACATCAAACAAACACTCATTCACAGGTCCAGCGAACAGATCTTTTTGTTTATGGACCCATGACGCACATAACGCCATTTCCCTTACTGCCCCAAAATACTAATAATTAAAATCCCAAAATATAAATACACATCCTAATATAGCGCTGTAATAAAACACACAAGCAACTGATAAAATAGATTTATTGTCTCGTTTTCAATCAACAAATTGTCAAAGCATTACCATTCTGCACATTCTTACATTTAGACATAGATAATATCAAAACATGAGCAGTAGAAAACATAAATTGAGTTTTTCTTTAGTCAACTAAAAATGAAAGTGTATGGACTGCACCTCTGTAAGGACACACAGAGGAGGCTTTGTGAATGTTCTAGTGACTAAATTGCGTTGCATAATATGTAAGTACTGAGGCTGGATGTTCACATTTCGGATCATCGTAATAGAGTAATATGTCTAATGCAGAGCTCTGATACCTGCGACAACCCCTCAAAAGCTCCTCTTGACAAAATAGTAACAATCAGATTAAGTCATCTAAAATTTAATAATAATAATGTACACTTCATGATAGAATAGAGTTTACTATTACTGAAAACATCATCCGTTAGTTATGTTGTTAACTAACAGACACCGGATGAAAACAACCTATTTTCTTTTAAATTATAATTTATTTAAATATTAGGCACAAAAAATAATGTTTGCATTGATTTCGGGATATATATTCTCATCACGACAAACACAAAAGGCTTTAAAGTTGCTTTCAGATCAGTACATTCGACAGGTCAGTTTGTAACTTAAAAACAACACCTAAAGTAAGAAGCTAAAGGGTGTGTTGGGAGATGGAGCCAAGAATAACAAACAAGTAAAACGTTAAGAAAAACATGTTGCGTCCTGTATCAAATATAAAAATCTGGTTTGGGTCATCAACCATTATTCTCTCTTACTGCATCACAAATCTTCATTACATTTAGAGAAGATCAGTAACTTTGTCCTGGTCTTATCTTATACATACATATTTAAGGCATCAATAAATATATAGAATGTCAGACAATAGTTGGTTGAGGTATCCATGGCATCAATACAAATTGTAATCTTATTTCAGTAACTTTATTGTACTGAAATAAAATGGAAAAGCAGAAAAGGAACACACTGCAAAAAGTTTTGAAAAATAAGTCAAAAATTGCTCAAATTGATCAAAAATGTATCTTCATATGACTGCCATAAAACAAGATTTGCCAATAGGACGAGCAAATTGATCTTGTTTTCAAAAGATACAAGAAATGTCTCCCTTGGAATCAGAAATAAGACTGTCAGAATGTACTGAAATTAGATTAAAACCACTCGATTCAAGCAATTATCAACTTAGTTTTTATCATTTTTTTGCAGTGCAGAGACTATAAAAAGGTCGAGGACATTAACATCCATAGTCACATAATGAGATGTCAGAGCCTCCTCCCCTATGTAACTGTGACACGTTAAAAAAAGAGATAAGTGCTTTCCTAAAGGAATCAACTGCTACATGGCCGTGTAACACTCCACACACACCATCTTTGGTCTTAAATAAGCTTTTGATGAGTAAATTAAATAACATACACCATTCAGAGCAACATAAATTGTAACACTGTTTATACACAAGTTTTATATTTGCATTTCAGCGAGTTTGTCAATTTTCTACAAGTTTATTAAATATTGACTGCTGGTTCACATGGATATAGAGTGGAAATAGAAATCTACTTGCGTTGTGCTTGTACTGGTTAAATAAAGTTACTAAAAATACAACACCCAAAAAGGTGCATGTTTAATACACACACCTATAGCTACTGCTCAAACTCGGATTAATCCTTTGCTGCAGGTGCTGGGTGTGGGTAATATTAAACCAGCTGGATTACATAAAGAGAACCCAAATGAGAGACTCGTGTGTCGCTCATTCTGCTTTCCGATTGGATTATTAGCTCGAGATACAAAATGGCAAACGTGAACATAAACAGTATGGCCATCATACTAAAGCTTGAGCATCATGTACTGAAGCTTGAGCACAGCTTGAAATTAACGATAAATTATCTAAGAAAAGACGATATCTTTTTCTACGTGTTGAAAGATATGCATGTAATTACAATTTGTAGGAGGTTAACTTTGTTTTTACAAGTCAACCATCAGTGAGTGTGATACGTTTAACCCAGTAAGAAACATATTTGAAATCATAAAAACAAAGTTCTACATCCTGTCCCACAGGCTGAGTCTTGAATCTAAAGCCTGTCCGTCTGTGGGAGCGGATCCCTCCATCAATATGTTTTTGAGATGTTCCTGTCCATGCAGGAGGGTCTAAGGTAAGAACATTTAAGGGCATTGGTCATTCCTCTCCCTATGGACCAACGGTGTTTGTTATTATTGCATTCCCTGTGTTTGAACCGTATGATTGTCTGATCTGTTGTTGAGGAATCAACAACTTTGTTAAGTCCTTCAAGACGACTGCTGTTGTGATTTAGGGCTATACAAAATTAAATAAATAGAATTGAACTACATTGAACTGAATGCATAGCTGCATATAAATAATCACATGAATAAATCACATCATCTCTGAACAGCAGAAGATACCTTTTCTATAATCGACTCTCCCTTTGTTACATCTGAAATCCTTATTTACGTCAAACATGAAATGGATGATACCAGGTCCGTTCCAGAATAGACACCTCTGAGATCAATGGTTTTGTGGATGGAAAGGCACACCTGCATTGGACTTATGTACAATATGGTTCAGTCCTGCACTGCACAGCATCAGTCCTCGTTCTACAGCCTGAGTCCTGACCCGTTTGTGGGGGCGGATCCCTCTCTCAATATGGGGCTTCCCGAGGTTTGTAATTTTTGGATTTTTGAGTTGTTCCGAGCCAATTCTGTCTAAGGACAGTGATGATCAAGGACATTAATGAGACGACTGCTGTTGTGATTAAGAGCTATACAGAAATAAATGTAATTGAATTGACAACTAATATGGTCTGTCCACAGCCACTGACCTAAATGTGGATGTGGTGATAACGGCCTTTACAGGAGTCGATGTCCATTCGCTTGGCTTCTCCAAAGGCCAGAAAAATGCCAAGTCCCAGCAGGTTCACTGTGGTGATGAGTGCAAACACCGAGGCCCAAGATCCTGTCGTTTCAATCAGATACCCAGAGAAATACACCAGCAGGACCCCTACAGAGAAGAAGATGATCCATTTTAGCAGAATTACATCAAAAGCAAATGTCAGTCACCTGTCATCTTTTTGGCTTTGTATTTCTCATCTGCTGTCTGCTTGATCAAATATGCATGGTGCAACAGGGAGACTAGTGAGTGACAATGGAGGACAGGACAATGAACAATTTACAAGGATCAATTATTAACTTCAAATTGTTTTACAAAAATGTATAATTAAGATGCTCACCTGAGAAAGCGCCGCATGTATTCATAACTCCTGGAAAGACAAAGTGTCAAGTTCAGATAGAATTTATTTCACATGAGGGCCAAATCTATTCAGACCTACCAAACAAGGACCCGGCGCACGACGGAGCTAGATCCTGGACATTGATTGAGACGCCGCTACAAAAAAAAGCAATGCGTTTTAAATATTTGAGCACCATCATGGTCACCATGACAACGACCCACAAAACCAATTCAGAGCAGGTGAATGTTTGGTCATATGGATCCTATTTTAATATGCATAATGACATATGGAATAGTCAACCAACACTGCAAAAATTAATAAAACATGAGGTAATAATGGTTTGAACATTCTGACTTTCTTAAAACAAGATATGCCAATGAGACGAGCCATTTATGTCAAATTTGACTGAATGTCACTTTCTGCAGTGTATATTAAAACTAGTAATCAGAAATAGATTGGAGAAAAAAATTATACTATAAACATTTATTTTTAGTATTTTCAATTTCAAACTACTTAAGTATTTACAGAAGTATTTATATCATAAATAAAAAAGACCTCTTTCCGCACCATGGTGAAAATCTTTGAGTGTTGAGTTTGAGCAATCATTAAAGGGGATATAGCCTGATAATGACTGTCTATGATCCCTGTGGCTCTTTATTAGATATACTGTATGGTCTGAATTAGGAGTTTGCTGTGATTATTTCGTCTTTGAGCAAAGAAGAAATCCTTGGGTGGATCAAGAAAATTGCCAAAGAATGTGTCTAAAGCCTGAGGAAGAGGAAATAAATAACAGCCATGTTGATGGGGCCAAAAGCTGAGAAAAGTTCAGGTTTTGTCCTCTTTAAAAACCTTTTGTATTAGGACATCACTATTTAATTCAGAACAGCGCCAACGCAGTGGCGCCAGAGATGAAGAAAGGCATCACCTTCACCTTTGTGTACATTTGTGTACTGAGATCACCACAGCAGTCATCTCAGAGGACTTTACACAATTGTCATTTTGTCAAACAACAGATTAGATCCCATAAATCCCATAGAAATAGCTCACTAACAACAACAAGTGAGGGCTTACCTGTAGTTGAAGGTGTGCAGGCCCATGGTGATGGACACAAGAGTCACCGCCCACGGGAACGTGGTTTTCCCACAGAGCCACAGGGTGAACACACTGGACAGGCCCATGGCAAAAAACTACAGATAAAGCACATGTCAGTGGTTATTATAGTACAGGCCTATTCAACTCAGCCCAAGTTCACTAGAGAAGTGATTCAAGAGGAGGCGAAAATGTTTGAAAACAAGTAGTTTTTATCTTTGTTGATATATACTTCATCAACATTTTCCAATGAGACATATCATTTCTTCTTTCAAGAACAAGAACAATAGTGATTTCTCCTCCTTTCAAGTGAGAATGTACTTCTAACAAAGATATTATTACTTTTCTCCTGGACAAATCTTGATTTTGTTTGCCTTAAAATAAGATATATGTGACTTTTTAATTGCAGCCATTCCAACTCATTTTAATAATTTATTGTGCATTTTTTGGTATCGCCATGGACTGTTTTATACCTGGTTGGTAAAAACCCAGTCGAAGATTTGTACTGGTTTGGCATCTAACGGTATTTGTAGCTGAATTTGACATTGTGTGTGATATATTTGTTGTTGAATGTTCCAAGTGGTGATGTGCTGTACAATTAATCGACCCAGAGCACATGGCTGTCCTGAATAATCAGTCCTTGGGAACAATAAATTGAATAACCCTGTTATAGTAGATAGTGGTATACAGCACATCTAGACTTACATAGGTTTATTTATAGTTCTGTTTCTTGTTTTCTGAGGCTGTTGCTAGTCACTAAATTGGAGAATATAGCACATTTCCATCTGTAGGAATAGATCTATCTATTAAACAAAGTGAATATACACATTACCTGCATTAACTTCCGCACAGATGCTGTATCAAAACCTGTCAGAATAAACAAGTGACTAAATAAACATTGTTGACATATTGAAAATGATAATCCTGAATGGTTTACCTTGACCGATGAGATTGTCAGAAAAGCACCCACTTAAAACAGAGGAAGGAATGGCTACCACCCAGGGAATAACATTGAACACCCAGCCCTGGAAAAAGAGAGAAAAAAATGAGTTTCAACAAGAATCCTAAAACGCCTTGAATTGTTTATGATGTTTGACAAGAAAATGGTTTTGTCTCTTTAATTTTTGTGTCAGATCAAAAAAGAAATATGTGCCTTCAGTGTGTCATTACTTTGGCATCTGGGAAAGTGTCTCTGAAATAGGTCGGCAGCCAGGACGAAAGGGTGAAGAATGTGCTCGCTGTGCAAAGATGTGCAATAATTACAGCGCTGTTCGGTACAGAAAGAGAGAAAGAGAAAGTGCATTGTTATCTGCAGTTTTAACGTTCAAATCCAGTGCATTCATCAGGTAAACTCTGATTATCTTTTTACCAAACAGCTGGCTGCTTGAAGAGCCGCAACCAATGTATTTTAGTGAGCTTGGTTTGGGTCTTGCTGCTTCCTAAGGATTCGAGGGTAATGACAGGACCTGAAACGACAAAACAGTCTAGATCAGGGGTCGCCAACCTGCAATTGGAGAGCTACTTTTATAAAAACAGAAATGGCAGAAAGCTAGTCGTTTTAAGAGTCGTAATACAATTTTAGTATGAATAATAACTAGAGAACACGAATGCACAATATACTATTATACTATACAGTATCCCTGCATTAGTGTTTTTTTTTTAATAGACATGTAACAACTCAAAATTGAAACATTCAGGATCATGTATTATATACCTATATCCTTTAGGGATCTCCCTGAAAGGGGGTGGCGAGCTACTGATAGCTCCTGAGCCTCAGGATGGAGACTAAAAACATGCACACTAGGTTAAATCCTCCAGCTCCGG
>JAPMNZ010864195.1:0-15931 GCA_029875035.1 Pomatoschistus microps
TACACAACATGTATGTGCGTGTGCGTGTACCTCTGTGATCTGCTGCAGGAGCTCGAACTTCTTGACGTTAGAATCCCATTTGACCCGAAGTCCATTGGGGATCGGCTTCAGACACTCCCAGACTTTGAGGAGACCCCCGTTCACTAGCGCCTCCCCTTTGTATCTGCACAAAAGAAACACACAACACATTATCACTGTACTGCATCTGACTGGAGCAACACACAACTGCTCAGTGCATATGGACCAATGCACAACCACTTGGATCCAATTATTTGTTGAGACAAAATAGTTGCATACACATTTCTTGCCTCATTGAATCCCATATACATCCACATCATTATACCCTACCCCTGACCATAACCCTGACCCTAAATATGGCCCTGACCCTCATGATGGCCCTACAGCACCAGGGTCGAGACCTGGCGGACTGCAGCACACGGGTCTAGACCTGGAGGACTGCAGCACCAGGGTCTAGACCTGGGGGACTCCAGCACCAGGGTTTAGACCTGGCGGACTCCAGCTCCGGGGTCTAGACCTGGGGGACTCCAGCACCAGGGTTTAGACCCAAGAGACTGCAAAACTAGGGTTTGTACCCAGTGGTTCACATGCTAAAAATTTCTTTGAAATTCCCCCCCCCATGCAGACGTCAGAATTTCTGCCAGGGTCTAATTTCCAAACTTTAATGATTTCATTTCTTAAATGCAGTAAATGAATCATTCCCTCCTCATGTGTCTGGGTTGGTTTGCAGAAACAATGTTTTCAAACAAGCTATACAATACAATGCTATAATTGTTTATTAACCAGTTGCTTTCATCTTCTTTCTTGTTAATATTCCGTCAGTACGAGGAAAAAGGCGAGATCCGGAGAGTGTTGAGTTACACGTCTCACAAAAGCTTCTCCCGTATTGGATTCATATCGGAGTTCTCTCATATTTCACTGTTATTCGTCACTGGGTTTGAATCGTGCTCTGAACTGAACTCACACGTTTCCTGGATACTCCACAGACGGACGCCAAGACACGACCACGTCATTCTGGAAGAAAACAACAGTCAAAGACACGAACACAAAACAACATTTAGAAATAAAATTATTTATTTGGTCAAATCATCTACACAGTGGCATACCCTTGATAGTTCAATTCAATCCAAACCCTATACAAAGTTGTGGATTCAACATCAACAGATCAGAGAATAAAACGGTTCTAACATAGAAAATGCAGTAATAACAAACACATAGTCCATAGGGAGCGGGGTGACCCCTGTCCGTAGAGACCAGACTGTCGATCTAGGACTGTAGAGGCTCCCCGGTAGGGAGTCCTGGATCTATAGCCTCAGTCCTGTTATTCCCATTTGTTATTATTGCATTTCCTGTGTTCACACTGTCGCTTGTAAAAACTTCTGGGATGGCTGCTGTGATTTAGGGTGATACACAAATAAATTGAATTTAACTTTCAGCTTGTTTTAGTCTGTGGGAGGTCCATCAATTCCATATTTCAATAATCCATTGGTTGTTATAATTATTCAATTAACTTCATACTTTCAATAGATATTCATACACTGCAGACACATGTCTTTAAAAATGCTGGGTGGACCCGGGAAAATAGTGGGAATGCCTGGTGTGTTGTTTTGTCCCATGTCGAACACAGGGAAGACATGGATGTGTCAAAATAACAACACAGAGTAATGCAGCCAGCAACAGAGAGAGAGACCAGAAAAGAGACCAGAGAGAGTCCAGAGAGAGACCAGAGACGACCACCAAAAACGTATCCGCAGAAAGACCAGGTTTCAGGGCAGGTTGAATGATGACTTGTTCTTCCCCAGTTTTATTTTTTACTGTTGCTACTACTACTGCTGCTGCTACTATTACCATTATGACATATGCTGCCAAATCTCAGGTCGTGGTGCTCTGTACTCCTGTCTTTAGTTTCCCATCGACCTCTTTCTCTGGGCTCAGTGGAGTTCAGCCTCTTCCCTTCAGAGATCTTCTTTTACATAACAACAGGAGCAGAGATCTCCTGATAGTGTGTGTCCCAGGCCGACAGCACGAACGTGGACTAACCAGGGCTGGTCTGTCGCCATGAAGGTATATACCACATGTGTTTTAGTGGCCCATGATCTTCAATTAATATGATTCATTAAACATTTAACTTGAACATGTTTAACCTATGTACGTATTTAGATTTGGTAAAACAAATAATACAATCAAAACGAAACATTGGCATCAATTGAAGAGCTTATTTGCAAAACCAAATATCTATGTTTCCCTCTCTGTTGTCTCTGTCTGGTCTCTCCCTCTGGTCTTTCTCGCTGGTTTCTCTCTGGTGTGCCTCTCTGGTTTCTCTCTCTGGTCTCTCTCTGGTCTCTCTCTGGTCTCTCACTAGTCTCCCTCTCGGATTTCTCTCTCTGGTCTCTCTTGGGTCTCCCCTCTCTGGTGTCTCTCCGGTCTCCCTCTCTGGACTCTCTCTGGATTGTCTCTGGGCTCTCTGGTCTCTTTCTGGTCCCTCTCTAGTCTCTATCTACAATCTTCAACATGCTTGCTTGTCTGCAGTTAATTTGAAAGAATTTGCTCAAGAAGAGGTGAAACTTGCCTGGATGGCTCTAAAGTAGATCTGACTTTTCAAAAAACGACCTTGTAAAGAGCAGGGCACTGATCTTATACATTATACATGACTATACCATACTGTTCCAAACCATACCCTTCACCCCCAGTCTATACTAAAGACTACGACACATTTAATATGAAAATAGACTTGTGTATGTCCTAGAGTTGGGGAAACATAATCAAATTCTCCTACACCACAACCATACCATACTATACATGTACTATTACATAATAATACTGTATACACCACTCTATAGGCTGCAGTCCTATACTGTTATGTTATTCCCACGCAGTGTTTCCCTTCAGCCCTCACACAGAATTAGCTCTCTTGATCTCTCTCGCTCCAGTCATTTTTTGCGCGTCCATTTTAAACACAATACTGATGCACACGTCCATAACCGCGGACACTCACGGATTTCTTGCAGACTTTCCAGCCGGAGGGGTCCTTCGTGTAGCCCAACAGGCGCTCTGCAGCAAACTTGGCTCTGTCTTCGTGTTCCATGCTTTCAAAAATGCGGTGCGCGAACCCGGATTGAGCTCAGAAGAAACGGAGGCTGGAGGTGATGATGAGGATGATGGTGATGATGATGGAGCAGGCCAATGTCAGACGTGCGACTATAGATGGTTGAGCATCTATAGAGACATGTCCGCGTCTGCAGGGGGTCCTCAGGTGCGACGTGTCAGCACAAAGACATATAAGTGGACATTAAGAAGCAGAACGCATCAACGTAATAACAGCAGCAGCACGCACGGGAATCTATGACGTCAGTGCTGCTTCTGATCCTCAAACCGAACACTATTCAAGCCGTGGCACAGTCATCCATTGTTGAATTGAAAGCCTGAAAAACACAAAAAACCTATACAAGAGTTCGTATGGTTGAAACGAAACCAGAGCGAGTGAAAGAGACCGGTGGGCGGGATAGTAGGCGAGACGCTCTCTTCTGATTGGTCGGAACTCACGTAAGGTCAAGATTACAACCAATCCGAGAACAGGAACGCGGTTACTTCACGGTTGCCTGACGGAAAATGGACAAATAAGGAAAGAGAGCAATCACGCAGGTCCCTCCTCCTCGGTGCGCACGGGCTGCACGTTACATCTGTACAGCTGGCATTATGGGGCCACCAAAAATATGTGCATATACTTCTCAGATGCGAGATAGTCTAAAGTTAAATCTGGGGCACAGATATTTGTTCATAAATACATGTTTTTGTCATCACTAGTTTTCTCTTGCATGTATTTCTTGCCTCTGTCACAGTTCAAGATCCGCTTTTCAGACACCCTCATTCAGCCAATCAGCCCCCAAGAGTCAAATGCTGACAATCATTCAAACGATTTTCTAATAAGGTGAAGACAGAATGTTTTGGTCTGTAAGTAATCCAGCCTTAAATTGCTGCCCTGGGGCACACTGACAAACACGAGGCAACCAGTCTGTGCCATCAGCCCCTCCCACCACAACCAACCATTCACACACACCAGACTCATTTTAATGTGGGTGAAGTGTCTTGCCTAAGGACACAACAGTTTAGCCATTGCCGCCCCACTGTGGTGCCGTATTATAAAAGTCTCCCATCACAGCATTTACTAGGCCTTGCCCTGCTTAGCTTCAGAGGTCTGGCGCCACTCACATAAATGTGTAAAATCATCATAAAGAAGCAACAGGTCATCCAGTGTTGTAACCTTTGCCCTATTTATACACTCACATCAGCTAAACACTGACACCAAGTGGACAACACTGGAAGTACAGGTTTCACTAAGTTTGTAGGCAAGTATGTATTTATTTATAGCACCAAAGAAGCGAGACACCAAACACACTGGTGTATCAAAGCCTCCCACATCACAGTGCTCACCCAGTCATTACATTGACACCTATTGTACATGATTTTTATGGGAAACAGGAGCACCTGGAGTAAACCTCACAGACACATGTCTTGCTTCAACAGGAACCAACAGGAACACACCAAGGAGCTGGTTTTGTTTTTAGTCATTTATTGATTTATTTTACAAAAAAAGCTTTTTCAACATTTTTTTCTTTAAAAACATATTTACACGTTTGTACAAAAATACAAAAGTGATTCAAAGCGTATAAGTCCGAGCTAGTTTTCAACACGGAGATCGTTTTAAGCAGTAATTCGTGTCTTCGGTGTTAGTCACTGTCTCAGGGTGAAGTATTACACCATAAATACAGAACAGTTCATAGAATCAATGTATTTGACTAAAAGGAATCAGGATCATATTTTTGGATTTAGCTGCAATTTAGTCGAAAGCCCTATTTCCACCGACTCTACTCTACTCTACTCCACTCTACTCTCTACTTTCCACATGGCCCTGTTTAACCAATACCCGGTCCTGCTTTAGTCCCTCTTGGCTCTGGTTCTATCCAGGCCAAGTGGTCCTAAAGTGAGGAGTTTCCTGGGATACTGGTTTGTTGTGAGTATGTTGCTAAGATACGGTACCATACGAGATACTAAAGTGTAAAGGAAACACAACCATGTAGAGTAGACTGGAGTAGAGTAGAGTGGAGAAGAGTAGAGTAGAGTGGAGTAGAGTAGTTCTGGTGGAAACAGGGCTCACTATTGCAAATTTTTTTCCCAGTTGAAAAACACTAAACTCTCGTTTGGATCTTGTTTTCTTTAATACACTGTAGCTGTTAATGAATGAACTTATACATGATTACCCCTCATCAAATTAAGTCAGGTACGGGTCAGGTACGGGTCAGGTACGGGTCAGGTACGGGTCAGGTACGGGTCAGGTATGGGTCAGGTCAGGTAAACGGGTCCGGTACGGGTCAGGTTCGGGTCAGGTATACGGGGTCAGGTATGGGACAGGTCGGGTAAAGTCAGATCTTTGAGTGAGGACAGCACCAGGAGTCTGGACTCGTCTTTGTTTTTTTACACCAACACATGATTGTCCAGTGAGTAGATATACAGTACAGGATTAACCCTTTGTGAGCACGACTTTACAGAACAGAATTAGCCAGACATTTGTACATCTATAAAACACTATCCAACTCGACAAGTCAAACAGAAAATACACAAGATCTTCTGGCGGTGTGGACATGGAGACATCCCTCAGATAGAAATAATGTTATGGTGATGGTGTCTGCTTGTTCTTTTTTTTCTCTTTACTTATTGCATGCTATTGTTAAACACAACAAATCAAACGATAAACAGGAACAGGTGTTTGAACAATATGGTGGAGAATTCAAATGTTTTTCACAGCATTGAACGCCCTCGTCTTGCACAGTGTCAGTTCTGCAGTTCAGGTTTCGCTGAGTTTTAAACAGTTCTAGTTGCATCTGTCTGTTTGTCCGTCTCTTTCTCTCTCTCTTTCTCTATCTATCTATCTATGGATTTACAATAAGCACTATTTTGCTCGCTGAAGTATTCACAGAATACAGTGAATGTTTCGTTTTGAAGTACAGTCGCTGAATGCATAAACGACCCAGGTTCCAAAAGTCAACGAGGCGGAGAACAATCTGAACGTTGAGAATTCAAATTGGAATTTACTTAAAAAATATATATTACACAAGCGTCTTTGTGTGTTAGTGCTGGGAAATTCAATCCTTGTTTATTTTATTTTGAAAACTCTACACACGGGTGAAACTCGGTAAGATCGAATATCACATAAAAGTTCATATACTTCTGTATTTTGATGTGAACCATATTTGATAGACTCATTACACAGAGAGGATGGACTGGCTGAATGTGACATCGTAGAGACATCCCTCAGATAGAGATAATGGTGTCTACTTGTGGACAGAATTGAAGCTAGCTGGAGCTCATTAGCTAGCTGGAGCTAATTTTCTTATATTGTCGTTAGCTTCGTGCCGTAACACTAAGACGGTTTCGGAGGCAAGCTGGAGTTCCCCCCGCGAAATAAAGCCTCTGAGTGTTTTAAAGTTGACATTATTTAGATATGCATAAGTTGCGAATATTACTTATACTAATATTATTATTTGATTCAATTATATTAACTTTATCATCGTTATTTAAACGTATTCACTTCTGTTTTGTCTAGTAGTAGGTTGTCACTCCCTTGATGTCTGAGGTCAGTTTGGTTGTGTCATGTTCTGTTAACTTTGGATGATTTTGGCCAAATGTACTTGTAGTTTTGGACATTTTTCGACTATTTAAAAAAAACTCAAACTTCAACTGATTTTGTGTTTCCTGCCTCACCATTGGTCCCTTACATCTGCTCTGCTCCTCATTGTCCCTAAGAAAAAGCCTCTCCGATTATATAAAAAATGTACCATAAATTGACACATACTATTGGCTTCACTTAATAAGTTGAACAACAGAAATATATGAACTTTTGAAAAATATTCTACTTTCTTGAGTTTCACCTGTAGATCCTTGAAAGAAGATTTTTTTGCAGAGTACGCCTCATATTTTATTACTAAATCTTATATTTTTTTCCTACAGCAAATATTATTCTATGCTTCATTGAAATATGGAAATATAACATTTATTGCCATCATATCTGGGTTAGTGTTGTCTGTGAAGGCAATCGGGCAAAGACTGGGTGTCGTGTTATGATCCTGTAGCTAATGCTAAATGCTAACGGCTTCTCGCTGACGTTGTCTCTGGTCGGATGCATTACCTGTTGAATAAGCATCACTTTTGCCTAAATCTTCATGTTCTGTAAACATTTTGTTCCCTGCCAAAAAACAAGGATCCAGAAATGGTTTGAATATTGTTTTTAAAGGCGTAGAAGTTTCCTTTACTAAGACAAAGAGAGTAGAGAAGCTAGTTTGACTTCATTACCTCATGTAATGGAGCAGATCCGTCAGACTGACCACACCCTCTAAGAGCCGTGAGTCTGGCCACGCCCCCGTTGCGCTGTGGTCTCTGGTGAAGTGAGTCTAATGTGTGATTCAGTGGACACGCCCAGACCATCAACAGAGACGACCTTGTCCATTCTGTCATCATCGGGTAATGACCGAAAGGATGAGACATTGGAGGAGGGGACGTAGAGCTTTGACTGCAGACGATGCTCCCTCATGACCAGAGGTGAGGAGACTGAGCAGTGAATCAAGAGATTTCTCTTTTAACTCTGCTCTTACCGTTCCCCCCTTCGTCCAAATTTTTTGTCTTACTGTTCTATTTCTGTGTCGTCCCAATCCATGATGTGATGTTCTCTTCTGCAGTGGCCACATGTTGCTGATTTTAGTTTTTCCCTTAGAGGATCTCTTTAGCTGCGAATCATTTTTGCACTTCTTTTGACGTTAATTTTTTCTGGCTCTGAAAGTTTTTCCTGTTTCTCTGATGTGTGTTTTGTTGCTGGTTCTACATGGAAATCTGTACATGAAGTTCCACTTCCGGAGATTTAAAAGTTACTTCTCTGGAGGCCTGAGGGGGCGTTGTGTTTGATTTAGCGGTACTAGCTTCGTGACTCCCTTTGTCTTATTAGAAGAACCACATGAACCTTAAACATAAAGACAACATTATGAACATTTTACATTAAGTTTTTAAAACATTAATGCTGTGATCAGACAGTGCATGTACCGGAGGCAACACAGGGAAGACTCAGCTCCGTTAGCTACGTGTTAGCTTCACGTTAGCTTCATGTTAGCTCCATTTTAGCTCCATGTTAGTCAGACTCAGACATGTTCTTCTTTGCTACACTCAGTTTAGTTGGATATAAAAATTCTGCCTGTTGTTTCATATAGATATGACTTTATTTTAGTACAAATATACATTGTTATTTCATTATAAGAAATATTTTTTTTCAAGGAATAGTCTTGAAGAATCATGAAGTGCAAAAGTAAGATTGGCTCTTGGAAAGCTCCCTCTGATCCCAAACAAAGCGCTCTGAAATGCACTTTTCTGTTAAAGTCTGCAGCACTCTGAAGTTTAAGGTGGAACTGGGAAATAAATCCTCCCAAAAATTTCAATTTCTGTGATTCTACTTAAAATGTGAAATCAACACATACAGACTCATTACAAAATGACTTATGCCTTTGTTCTTCATAATGTTAATGATTGTGGAGTTCAGTCCATTTTCAATGATCAACATCAAAACAGATAAAGGCATATCTTTCTATCATATTAGTTCCACATTGTTAAATCCGTCCATTTTACACTGCTCTGACTGCAGACGCTGCTCACTAAAAACCAGATGCTGCACATCATAAGTTGAACTACAGAAGTAAATAGACTTTTGAACGATATTCTAGTGTTCCCAGTTCCACCGGCATCGACTACAGGAAGCTAACCTTGATTGGACTGAAGTGAACAGAAACTGCCCGCTCCATGGTCCACTCCTGGTGCGAAAGGCCTTCATGCGATTGTCCGTACTTCCATACTTCCTCCACTTTAGGCACGAGACCTTTTTCCTCATGAGACTCTCCATGACGTAGATCACTGTGATGCGACATCACTGAACCTTTCACAGTGAAAGATTAAATATTCCAACGAGACGATGGAGCCACAAACATGTCGACAGAAACCAGGGTCTTATATATACGTCATGCTCGGAGGCAGCTCTACAAAAATACATGCATCATGTTTTTGATTTTGAAGAAATATAGAATGATTGGCTCTTGGAGACTCCACCGGTGTCTAGTGATGAAGTTTAATACATAATTTGGTTCATTATTGAGCTCATTAGTAGAAAATAGTAGGGAGGAATATTTAATTTGAGTGTTTGGCCATGTCTCTGGGCCAAAAGTATTTTATCTCTATTTTTTCATTTATTAGAAATTGCTCCTTAAATTACACATTCACCCACACAATTTAAAATACAATAAGTAAAAATATTAGTGGTTGTTGTGTGTTCTCATACATGCACACAAACATTGTTTTACTTATTTAAAAAAAAGTCAGCATTTATTTTCTTATAAAAGACAGCTTATTCAAAATAGTTTTCCTGTTTTGTTTTCTATCAGAATTTCCTTTTGATGCAGTATATTTTGTATAAGACGTTTTACTTGGATCCATTAAATAATCAGCGTCTTGCTACACTGACTGAGTAGAAAAAGTAGAAATGCGTTTGCAACAGTCAGAGTGTCACTGAGGCCCTGGAGAGAATGTTTTCAAAAGAAGCAGATCTGGGGCCTGTCCAATGGGGGAGGACATCTGTGGCTTTAGGAGGAGCGGTCATCGTGGGGGCTCCCGTCCGAGTTCTCCGTGTCCCCCTCAGAAATGGCTTGCATCGGGGCTGTGTAGAGCCGACTGCGCGTGCTGTAGCGACTGCTGCTGGCCACCGGGGGCACCCTGGAGCGGCCCTGACGAGACGCCGCCGACATGGCCAGGGTTTTGGGCGTGAAGCTCTCCGTGTTGGCTCGGGGGAAGAGGCCCGGGATGTGGACCGGCTCCAGGTTCGAGAGGGCGGCTTCTTGGAGAGCAGAGGATAGGTCATCGTTCTGTCTCATGGGTCCGTCGTGAAGAGACTCCCCGGGGTTCTTCGGGGTAATCGGGCTCTTGAGAATCTCGATCGCCGACATGCGATAGCTGGTGTCAGATCGACTGCCTTTCTTCAGCAGGAGAAGTTTGAATTCCTCGTTTGAAGTGCTGGACTTTTTGGCACTGCGGTAGATTGGTACGGGGACGCGAGGAGGTCCGGCAGCACACACCGGAACAACGGGAACGCTGGCCGGAGGAGCTGGGGGGACAATTATGGTGGGGATGCTCCCACTGGTCACTGGGGGAGGAAGGCAGAGGCGAGACTTTGCATTTATGTCTCCAGAATCTTTACGGCCTAACACCTTCCTCTTGGATCTGGAAAAAACAAGATGAAAGATATACAATTTAAACCATTAATATGATTACAACGAGTTAAAACGTACTATTATGTTCTATTTTGGTAGAGTTGAAGCTCATGGTCCAAAACATAAAAATAATATGGTTATTTTTGTAAACATTTTTATTTTACAGCCTCAGTCATGGTTCTATAGCCTCAGTCCTGGATCTACAGCCTGTCTGTCCGTGACAGCGGGTCCCTCTCTCAAAATGGGCCTCCCTGAGGTTTTTCGCTGTTTCCCTGTGGGTTTCTAAGTGGTTCCTCCCTGATGCAGGAGGGTCTGAGGACAGTGATGATCCGAGACATTTCTGCACATTTATTAACATTTCTGGACAGTGGCCATCTATGGACCAATGGCTCCTATGTGTTTGTTATTGATGCATTTCCTGAGTTTGAACTGTTTGATTCTCTGATCTGTTGTTAGAGAATCCACAATACATTGAATTGAAACATCATTGTGGTTTCAAAGTAAGTCCATTCTTTAGTATTTATAGGGAATTTGTATTTTTTTCAATACACTATTCTGAGTATAGTAGTCTCATTAACAGTAAGGTAATCAGCTTAACCGATACCATGGAACAACCATATGGAACATTTGTGTCAGTGAATGAAGTGGGAGTACCTGTGTATCATGGCAAACAGATCTTCTGTCGTACGGCTCTTATTTGGGGATGTAATAATGATGTCATCATCCATTCTTCCATCATCCATCACCGGCGACAGCGAGTTGTCACTGGGAGTAGAATCTGAAGAAACAACATGTTTTTTCTCATACATTTGGGAACAGTGTTAAAGGGACAGTATGCATTATGACAACAAAGATAACATGTGATATGTACCTGTGACCTGTTATAGAGGACACATATATGTGTACCTGTGACCTGTTATAGAGGACACAGGTATGTGTACCTGTGACCTGTTATAGAGGACACATATATGTGTACCTGTGACCTGTTATAGAGGACACATATATGTGGACCTGTGACCTGTTATAGAGGACACATATATGTGTACCTGTGACCTGTGGTCAGAGAACACTTACAGAATATGTCTATGCAATCTCTATTAGAATATGACATACAGTCCTTTTATTCAGATGCACGCCTTTAAAGCACAGGTGTGATCTCGAGGACGCAAACATGAACTTTTTTAACCCCCATTGTGTTTAAATATGTTTCTTCTAAAGCCATGTTTCCATCACCCCTACTTGGCTCTACTCTACTCTAAAGTGATGCCTAGAAAACATCTTTATAGGGATGACTTGCTACACATTGGGTTTGATTACAAATATTTTGGAAACACATTCAAATTTATTTCTTTAGTGTTATAGAGCAGTACAACATCTTCTCTTTTGTTTAACCTTACATGTTTAGGTCTATGTAAGGTTAAACAAAACATTCCACGATAACTCAAGAAAGCAACTATTTCTATATCAATAATTGGATAGAGGAGGTTTCTCGACTAACTTGGTACAGCCCTAGATCTTACCTTTACTAAAGTAGTCCTCTGTATCAGGAGTCGTGGAGTCATCTTTACTCTCGAAGAACTGCTGCTGATGGGCACTTCTGGTAGCACCTGACGTCACCTCCTCCTCTCCGACATGATCTTCGGGTCCTCCTCTTCTCACATCGCTGATTAGGTAAGGATGCGATGTCTCTGCTGTGAAACCAGGCACTTTGAGTGGACTAGACCAGGGCCCTGAGTCAGAATGGTATCCCCCGTAGGCTGGGGGTGGAGGGTGGTCAGCTTTAATGCTTAATCGGGAACATACAGGTCTTTGCGGCTCCTTAACTGCTTCCTCCTCCTCCTCCTCTTCTTCTTCGTCGTCATCGTCATCTTGTGAAAATGAACGCTCCCCCAAAACTCTGAACTCTGGATGGCCTTTACTTGAATGTGAGAGCCCTCTGAACTCTGTGTGAGACTGTATGTGTGTGTGTAGGTCGACAGGGGAAGGATGCGGAGCCCGTGGGACAGGCCTATGCAAAGGAGAACTTTCATCTGGATCTGATAATGGATCTATCCGTGTTCTGAATCCAGTCATTGACCAGAATGTTCCTGGGGCGTACCGATCATGTCTGAACAGTAGGCTTTCATATGAAGGAGGCCCATCTGGATGCCGGCCTGGGGGAGTCGGCTGCAAATGTTCTGGAGAGAATGCATGCTCATGTCCCGGGGGTCTTGGTGGCGGTCTACGGGGTGGCAACGGCCTGGAACTAACAGGGGGAGCAAGAGAGGAGCTCATGTGTGGGCATTTAGGTCTGGTGGCTGTCTCTGGAGCACTGGTGTCCTGGTCAGTACTACTCGAGCTGTCGGTGGACTGGTTCGTTGAATGTTGCTGCCCTAAACGGGGTGCCGGTAGATTAGATGACGTCAGATTTGAGTTTGGAATTGGTGCAGAAGAGACTGGACATGGCGGAGGGGCGCTGTACGACATTTCGGGACTCAGTAGCTTTGCCCCAGCGTTAAACACATTCCCAACTCTGTGCTTGTTGTAGTGTAAGGTATGAATGTGATGTGTCCTGTGAGATAGTGTGTGTCGGACATGGCCACCGTGAAGAATGCTGAGATCAAGCTGAGAGGGTGGAGGAGGGAAATCTGGGTCTCTCTTGTAACCACAGGAAAGGGACGTCCCATCTCGTGGAAAGTGCTGCAGGGAAGACAGAGAGGACTTTCTTTCCGGCACTTTCGGCTTTCTTTTGCCCGTTGACGGAGAGAGTGGTCCTGGGAAGAATGCTGCAGACGAGGGCAGTGTAGATGTTGGAGTTTCTGATTGACTTGAGTAACCGCTTGACGGTGAAGCGAGGCCAGCCAGTTTCTCGGGGGATGCCAGTTTAAAGTCCGGAGGTGGGGGACTAGTTGCCCGGGTTTCTGAAACCTGGATAGCAGCTTGTATTTGTGTGTCTGTTGAGGATGAAGAGCTCCCTGGTGATTTGATGCAGTCCATAACTGTTGTCCCCGTAGCTGTGCTGGAGTTGGACATTGATGTGTATTCACCGTTGGTTGTTTTTTCAGAGTTATGTAGCCACAGGTCTGCATAGTCAGATTGTACGGCGCCTTCATCTTTAAAAGAGTGGGTGTCTGCAGAGCTAAAAGACATGGGCTCAACTATATCTACAGTTTCTCTCAGACCCACCCCCCATGTTCCCAAAGGCTCTGCTACAAGACAGGAAGTCTGCAGTTGATCAGGACCACCATTTAATTCTAGCTCTAGCTTCATATCAATGGAAGACGTTGAAAGTTCATGTTCACTAACCATCTTTGGTTGATCATGCTCTATCTGTGTGTCTGTACCAACATCTACACAGCTACTAGGCTCCTTCAATGAGGACGTGCGTTTTGGTGGTGGAGGTTTAACTTTTGGTTTTCTCAGTGGACGACAAGTCCTTCCTAAAGTCATCGTACCAGATGAGAAGTTGTAAACTCCATGTTTTAGTGGTGCTGCCACAGTGTTTTGGCCACTCTCAGACCCTTGTTCTGCATAGTTATACATGTACCCTCTGTATGTCTGGTTGCAATCTCCAGAGTTCACAGGAGAGAAATAGAAACTGTCCGTGTCGACTGGGTATCCGTCTTTGTCCATACTGCAAGTTTGATCTGGCACACCTTTGGAGCTGTATTCCTGGGATAGTCCATGATTCTGATTTTGAGTCAGGTCATTTTCTTGGTCAGGGTCTATTTGGTCCTGATCAGCAGGATATGCCCACTCCCCTTCGCTGGCTGTACTCACTCCTGCGTCATCCAGCTGATCTGTGGCTGAGGATGTGAAGGAACTGGACCTATGACCCTGGCCTTGGGGTCTCAAATCTGTGTGGTACGCAGGGTCTAACGAGTACCCTTCATCGCTGGCGTTGGGGACAGTGTTGAGCGAGAGTTCTGAGTCGCAGTGGGACGATCCAGTTAAAGGTGGGGACGAGGGAGGTGGGATTGTTTCGGAGGTCTGCGAGGGACAGGTTGAACTCGATCCGCTCCAGTTGCCACTTGACGATTGGTGATCCTCCTTATGATCCACGTTGGTCCCCATCACTCCAGTCGTGGACACTGAGTGAATTGGGCTGCTGAACGTATCTGAACTTGAGGAGATCTCACAGCTGCCCATATCTGCTTTACGAGGCATCCGAGACCTGCCCCTCTCCATCCAGTTGTGTTCCGGACTTCCTCCTCCTCTGTCTCCCGATCGCTGCAGCCGTTTGAGGGTCCCGAGCTGTAAAGGCTCAGGTGCAGCTTGGTCATCGGTGCTCTCCTCCTCATCTTTCATCATCATCATTTTCATCCTGGGACTGGGCCCTGAGGGGATAAAGTCCTCGGCTTCGTACGGAGACAGCTCCTCGTCCTCCTCGTCATCATCATCATCGTCGTAGTTGTCGTCGTCGTCATCTTCATCGCTGTCCAGGAGTCGGCCGCCCTCTCGCGGGAGGCTGCGGGATCTGAGGCGGCTGTGGTTGGTGGAGCGGCTGTAGGTGGACTCCGCTGGGTCGTCCAGGACCGAGATGTTTCCGGTGGAATGGGACAGGGAGGCGGGGAGCCCTTGATGACCTCGCTGGGCTCTGATACGCCGTCGAGAAGGAGCAGCTGTACCTACGAGGAAAAGGTGGAGTGTGAATTGTGAAAAGGCAAGTCCAAGGCATTTCAACAGCAATGAGTGAGAGGAGGAGGATATGGATCAACCACAATAGCACCATTCAGTGTACCTATGTGTATAAATGTAATAATTTTGGACCTCCCTTGGTCTGGTTTGATAGATAGTGTTTCTATTCTATTATTTTACCTACCACAGCCTTCAAAAAGCCCTGTGAAGGAGTTGGACTATTTGTGTCATCATATTTACTATTTATCACTAATCTACTTAAGAAACTTACATGCTATAAGGAAGTCATCGGTCTGGCAGCCAGAATCGCGGGTGTGTGATAGACGACCACTGATTGAGAGGTCTTCTTCACACAAAGAGAGTTGGTGTGGGTTGGCGTGAACAATCACGGTGCGCTCTCTTGTTGCCACTGGTGATTCATCTGAATCTAAATACAGACACATCTTCAGGTCAAATGTTTGCTCTTATGGTTTTTTAATACCAGATTAGAATGCACAGAATTTTATGAGGTTGTTAAGACATTTTGAGGGAGGTTATCTACGTTGTCAGGTGTCTGAGTAAGCTAACGGATAAGTCGTACATGTCCTCTCAAACATACCCATGTCATGTTGCACTCTTTTGGGTATCCCTGTGATGGTCTTCCTCCGCCTTAGTTTTCTCCTTCTCTGCAGCACAGACTGGGAATGGACAAGGGAGCAGCGAGCACTAGCTTCTCGGTCAAAGCCAACTCCTGGTAAACATACAAAGAATGCAGAGTTGGGGAACAAAATGTTTGTATTACAGTGTTACAATACATTGGAAGAGGTCAGGAGAAGTCTTTGCATATGAAGACATTATTTGTTTTTCAGTTATCCAGTTGACAGTACAAGATTTGAATGCATGAAATGCAATCAAATCTTGTATTTGAATGCAATGTATTTGCATTCAAATGGTGGCTGCACTCTCGCCTCTCAGCAAGAAGGTCCTAGGTTCGAATCCCGGCCGGAACAGGCTCTTTCTGAGTG
>JAPMNZ010864321.1:0-14091 GCA_029875035.1 Pomatoschistus microps
TGAAATGGAATGAATTGTATTAAAGAGGTGAGGAAAGTGCAATCAAATATTAATCTCTTCAATCTTTGCTGTCTTTGATCCGTGAATCTCACCCTTTCAAAAATGTTAACATTGTATTCTATAGTGATGTGGTTCTGGCAACAATAGAAAGACAAATTTGGAAGCTGCCAATGTATATACGCCCTGCAGATGTCTGGATTAACAAAAAACCTTTTTAAAATACACTTTTTTATATCCTGCAATTCAATCTTTGAAATAAGAAGAATAAGAACTTAACATCTCTTTACAGAGATACAACACAGCCCTTAATAATGTCCTCATCCTTCATAAAAGACAATGACAATGGTTGATTACTGTTCATCATAGTGAACACATCAGTATGGTTAGAGTGATTTTTACAGTCCCAAAAAGTACATTCCAACAATAGGGAAATAGTTTGAAAAAGTCATGAATCACCTAAACAGTTTTTGTTGTTTTTAAACAATAACTTTTCCCATCTCCAAACTGTTAAAACAAATCTGCCTTTAGCGCAGCTCTTGTGTTTTACAAGACTTTTGCTGTTGGGATAAACACAATTGATTATTTTCGGGGGGAAGAAGTTAGATATCTGAGCTTTAATCCATTACTACACCTTCTACCTGCAAGGAAGAAAAAGGAATAGAAGCATATTCTGTGTCTTCCGGCTAAGAGCAAGTGTACAAGGATGTAATGGTCGTGACCTTGTAGTTAAAGAGTGAACTCGTGCCTCAGGTCTCACAATAACACACATACAATCGAGCACAAATCCAAGGCCGCAATGAGGAACAGCAATCACTGCCTTCCTTGTGAATTGGTGTCGGACACAATGACAGAAGAAGATAGGGCACGGCAATACAAACACTTTCTGACACCACTTTTCAAAAAAGCTAAAAGCCTTTCTCATTCAAAGTCATATGTAGATACAGACATTTGACATCCCTCTCTTTGGTTTGTTAAGGCGTACAAGTCTCTGTATAGCACATAGTGTATAAGGTGACCTTGTAAATACTCAAACCAGTCAGTATTCACCTAAACCCTTTACATAGTGTTAACCCTCATGTTGTGTTGGGAACCGGCCCGTTGTTAGCGAGTCAATTTTGACCCGGGGTCTAACTCACTCCTGAACACAACAAATAAATAAATATCACTTGATATCGTTAATACTACATCTTAGATCATGTTACTTACTTTTAAGCTGAAAACTAGTTATTTTTTTAATCATAACATAACAAATGCAAAATCCATAGATAATAATGTTTTCAAACTATAATAGAACAATATTAGAAAATAACTCCTGGTAAAAGTTGAACATCTATAAATATATTAATAATAGCTATGTTGGTGGTGTTAGGGTCAGATTTGACCCGTGTAGATTTGTTAGTAAAAGGAGCCTTTGTTCTTCAGAAAACTACTTTATTTAAATTTTCTGGAGTTTGGCTCTAATACAGTCTTTATGTCTTGGATCTGTGACTTTGCAAATCGACTGGGTCCAGGGCTCATTTTTATGATATTTGCTGATGTTGCTCTGCCTTCATTCTTATACGGTTTTATGTACGGCTTGGTCAGGAGCTGGAGGATTTTATGTATTGACAATTTTTTTAGTGGTTGGGGGAAACTGGAGCACCCAGGGAAATCCTACGGGGAGAACAAACTCCACTCCATTCAGTCCGGGATTCGAACCTAGAACCTTCTTGTTGAGACACAAGGGGTTGCCTGTGTATGTGTGTGAAAAAAAGTGTCTAGTCAGGTCAAGTTAATTTGTGTACAACATTTTATTTGTTCGTTCAGAAAGTGTAAACGTGTGAGTACTCACACGTTGAAAGAGAATAAATTCGTTCTTGTGGAGAAAGGCCGTGAAGGTGGGGTCTTGTGGGGTACACTTGTATTGTAGTGCGAGAAGATGTTTATTGTTTTCGAGGAGGGATCACATACTTTGATGTGAGAAAAGATTTGTTCTCTTGGAGGAAGGGGGTGGGATCAGATCATGTATGAATTTTCTGCTGATACTTACAGAAATTTCAAAATGTTTGTTTATATGTGTGTTGTGGAGGATATCATAAAGCCTCGTCAACTCATCAACTACATGGAAATGATCACATATTATAACTGTGAAACGGGTTGCTGGAGACCCTAACACCACATAAGGGTTGAAGTGTGTGCTCCTGCTACAGCCTGTGAAAATGCACATAGAAAAAAACCTATTCTCCATCCAACCTGATACACTAAATTCAATTGCCATAGATATAACTGTGGTTGAAAAGGTACTTGGTTATTTTATTATATCTATCTTGTGTCATTTCTACCACTACTACCCATGACGTCACGACTAAGGTCAACCAGCTTGCTCAATTTTCAATGAAGTGAATAAATGTCTCAACCTTCTGCAGAGCATTAAACATTCTCCAATATTACATTATAAAACTTCTCTGATCCTCACTGCTCACGACTTCTTTCTCTCTATCTATCTCCCCCTTTTTGTCTTGGCGAGTTCATGCACAGGCAGACACTATAAGTATTCAGCTCCACGTCCGACAGAAAAAGACAGGAAATGAAAAGCGGAGCAGCAGCAGGTTGAACATCCACGGAGAGGCAGATTAATGTGAGAATATTTTAATGAAGTGTCTGATAGTATTTAGGAGGAAATGAGCAAATGTTTTCCAGCCATTTAAAATTGTCAGAAGCTGAAGATGTCGTGGACAAAAAATGGTAAATTAACTATAGACTATAAGAAAGGGTCAGCAATATTGTGCCGGTACAAAGGACCATCATGATCATGAAGAAACAATGAAGGTGGAATATGATTAGTATTAAATTGTATGTGGTGTGTGATAAGAAAAAAATGTATTAGCCAACATCAAGGTCATATTATCCATTCCTTAGGATAGGATAGACATTTGAAAAAGTGGGTCTTCCAGCATTTTAATACTTAGTACTTTTGCCCAGAAAAGGCCCTTAAGACAAATGAAGATTGGTGAATAATTTTACTGCAGCTACATATATTGTGTTGAATTAAATCATTCTATGGGTTTAACCAACTAGTAGACTTGAGATTTTCATCACTGATCAAGAGGGGGAAGGACAAAGGAAGGAAGGCTGTCTGGAGCTGGACTTTACACACTTTTCCACAGCGGGAAGAAGACAGGCCACGGCGCCATAGCAACTGAGGAAGCCATTAAAGCAATACTAGTGGCCTCATTGTACAGAGCAATAGACCCATACATTCAGATCCTCACACATCACAGATAGTGTCCGAGACGGGAGCTCATTGACTTCTGTGTATGGATCTAGCGGAGGAGCGAACAAGACATAGGTTTGTGTGTGTATGTGTGTGTGGGCTCAGACCCTCTGATTTAGCCTTATTACAAATAAACACAATCAGGGTTTTAAGTTAATTTTGTAATAGGTTCCATGTAGACGTTGTGTTTTTTTGAGGGATGGAAAATAAAGCAATCCAATATTCAAAAAAGAATAATAGATGAATACAACAAACTTTAATTGAAATGTCTGACGGATACAAAGTTGAGGACATTTATTGGGTGATACACATTTCTCTTGAGTATAATTCAACTAATTTATGTTGTTATATATTCCTTTTTATGGGCTTGAAATACACCTTTTGGGAGACTGGCCACTAAACTATAACTCGGCTATAGTTTCTCTATATTCTATTTTCTCTATATCTGCTTTTCAAGTATTTATTTGGCAGTTCTCTGCGATGTAGATGATGACAGAAAACAATAGATTTTTCATCATATGAAATCATAAAGAATCAATTTCTTCTAAGGCCAATCGTCTGAGTGCTGCAACAGTGGAGGCTGGATTTCATTGCACAACAACAGGCAATAATAGTTTTATGATCCCATTGATTGAAATATTAAGAGCATATACAGTGCCTTGAAGAAGTATTCATACCCCAACATTTTTAACTTTTTGTTTTGTTACAGCCAGAAATATAGAGAAATGTATTATGACTTATTGTCTGGAAGACTTCTGAGGCCAATCAAAAGTAGCAATAGTAAACGGAAAACCAAATGTGAAGTGATTGCAAATGATTTAGTTTTTTATCAGAGAGAATGTTTGACGTGGAGCTGCCTTTTCTCACCGTCATAGCTTTAAGATTTTTGTGATGTGTCTCTTTATGCACAACTAGAAACTGTCCCCATTCATCACCAATGTGTAAATGCTCAGATTATGTGCAGAACTTTTGTCAACAGCAGATTAAATGTAATGTCACAGATTCTGGATAGGTCTGGATATTAACTTTGTGGTTCCAACCCATAAATATGTTTTGTTTTAAACCATTCTGATCCATTCCTTTCTATGAAAGGACTTTATGCTTCGGGAAATAGTCCTGTAAAATAAACCCCATCTCATTCCTCAAGTATTTCATAGACTCCAACATGTGTTCCTCCAAGATTATCCTTTATTTTCTCTGTTCACATTCCCATCAATTGACACTGTCCCTGCGGAAAAAAAGTTGCCCCACAGCCTGATTCTGCCCCCACTGGTTTGACAGCAGGAATGGTGTGATTACAAATATGAGCAGTGTTAGTTTTAAACCACACAAAATGTGGAGAAGTTGATGGGAGTATGTACTTTTTCAACAGACTGAAACTTTAAAAAAAAGTTAAAGCTCACCATTAAATCGTACAGCCCTGATGTGGTTGAGCAGTTCTTTGCCTTCGATATTGCTGGCCATGCGCGGACACAGGCCAGGGTAACCGTAGCAGAGCTCACGGTGCATCCGGTGCAGAGCATGGGCCATAGCGTACACAGCATCCATCACAAACTGCACCTTCCCCTCCTGTTCGTAACTGGAATCACGACCAACTTTTTCCAGGCCTGAAAAAGATGAGCATGAAAAGGTCAACAGAAGTTTATTCCATGTTTCCATGTTTTTCGGTCGACATATCAGACACAGTTTTATAAACATTTATTACACTCCTTAGCTCTGATTTGAAAGTATTGTAATAGTTTGAAGGTTTCAAATAATCTATTATATTGAACAGCTTTTCCCCCTTACGACCCAACAAGATAAAACTATGAGCTTTATGTTTTTCAAATACTGCACATTAAAGATTACTTCTACACCAAATGCATTTATTCCCACCCAAACCATTTAGTTCAGTTCTCATTCTTATTGTAATAAATAGTGTCCTGAGAGATTCTCACCCGCCCTGAGACAAAGAATATGTCCCTCTCAGCATCCTCCCATAATGGCTTTTCCTTGTACAAAGAACAGAATGTGTTCGCCCATCAACAATTTGTATCCTTATTTGACCCTTATTTTTCGCACTATTGTGATTTTATTTTATTATATTTCTAAACTAGTTTCAACTAATCCATAAATCAAACTAGTGTTGTTAGGGTTCAAATGTTCAGTTCAAACATGATGAGCTTTAATTCTACATTTACAAACATTTATGGACATAGGACACCAATGAACCAATGGCTCTCATGAGTTTTTTTATGATTGTATTTCCTTTGTTGAAATTGTTTGATTCTCTATCTATTATTGAGAGTTAGTACAGTCCTTGTAGATGACCATACGTGATCACATTGGGACATCTCTAATTCATATTTATCCATTTAAAATGTTTGATTCGAAATCATAAAAAGACCATGGAAATTGTCTCATTGTCCTGTTTAATGCCCAGAATAAAATTTGATATTTCTTCTTTAATAAAAGGAATTCATGAAGATACAGAGAATGAGTAAAGCTTGTTCCCCGTTTGTCCCGATGCACAGAGTGTGACCCATATGTACTCTCTCCTCTGATCAGCTCTGTGTAATTAATGACTGCTGCAGACTAAAGTTAGAGCTTGTGAACTTGGCATTGAAACATGATTTCACATTTGCATTTGGCCTTCATGCCTGTACGAGTGCAGATACACAAACATGCAAATTACCTCCCAAACCCCATTTACGGAAAGGAGTTTGGTAACACCTCATTAGCACAATAAGCTCATGAGAGACAACAGGGTATAAATAAAACTACCTTGACGCATTCAGACTCAGAGCCAATATCATGCTCCAAACAGAGCATATGCAAAAACACTAACCTTTTTATCTCATTTATTTTAGTTTTCTGCTATTTGTCTGCTATTCTTATTTGAATAACAAGTATATATTTTATACTATTGATATCTAAAAACACGAGGCATTTGAATTTAACAATGGTATGGAAAATATATAACACATTAAAGGAAATGAGAAGTTTTGGTTTGTTTTGGTTTGTCTGGAGAAAGACAATTAAGGCACATTTATGGACTTGGAGATGCTATTTTAATTTTTATATATTTTATCTGGTTTTAGTCTCTTGTCAAATTTGGCCAGTTATCTATCCACATAATCTCGACACATCACACACAAACTGACTTGTGTATGTTATTTTTTATTCACATAAACAACTGATCACAGACTACAGTTGTAAACCTTTTTTTGCCTTAACAATTCTAAACTAAACTTTAAAACATTATTACATAAAAAAACAATTTCTACTGCAAGTAAACACATACAAAATACAAACATTTTGGAATTCCAGGATTGCACAGAAACAGGGAAAAACTTGACACAAACTCTTTCCCTCTGACAGTGCATCTCTTTTTTAGTTTTCTTTAATAGCAATTGACAACCTGCGAGAGGATATGGGTGTATTCTGCCAGGTGTTTACACATCAGATGTTACACTGCCCCCTACTGCTCTCTTGTGAATGGAGTGCTCTATAAAAGTACTGGTGTGCTTGGATTAACTTGGAAAACAGGTAGGCAGGTACTTTATTGATCCTTGTTGGAGACATCCAGGTGCCCATCAGCAGAAACACATCTATTCACACAAACAAATAAATACATAATAATTCTAAACTTAAACTCTGGATTTTATTGATCTGTAAAAGTACCCCTGGAGTTAAGTGTTTTGCTTTTTCAAGGTCAACGGAATAACGTACTGTAGAGTGGAGCACTGAGGTGTCAATGAGGCATGTTTTTAACACAGAATGCAAGTTTGCTACTTCCTTATCAAGGTTACCATGTTGTTGTGTTCCCAAGTTGATCTGTAACATTGGCTGTGTGCTCCTGACCTTGGCGTATGGTCAAAATGAATGATGCTTCTCAACAAACAACATACAGCTTAACTCTGCATACCCAAACCAAACGTACATGCAATACAATACATTAAATTATATAAACATCACTATGACAGATTCATTAAATTTTAAACAAACATTTCTACAACCACAAACTCTAAAAATGTATTACTCATCTTGTTGTGACCTAGCCTGGCCTTAGCCATCCAAACACTCTCAATCATCATTTCACTGCATGTAACGTCTGGGTCTGGTCCCTGTTTTTTCGACCGACCAATCAGTGAGTGCGGGAGGCGGGTGTTGTAGTTAGTTATGGGTGACGTCAAGAGTTTGCGTCAGACGGGCAGGTTGTAGTTTGGCAATGGCGAAAAATGCTATAGTAAAGTTTTTCCGGTCTCGTTCTATCAAGTAATGGAAGCAGGGGCAAGAGGAATGTTTAGCAAATGTAGTTGCTTGCAAAAATTGTGGCGCTACTCCCCACGGGGTCCGTTAGAGGCAAAGTAGATGGCTAGGCTAAATGCTAATGACTCACTCGGGCGCATTACATACGTCACGGTAAACTCTGATCCAAACGTTTCAATCTGCAAAAGGAGTTATCCCCTCCCACATGTTAAAGGAGCTCAATGGAGCACCTCCAGACCTTAGTACGAAATGTAATTTGTACTATGGTGTGGTACGACCAGGCTAGTTGTGACCCAACTAAACCATAAAAACCACATCACACATGGAAGGTAAATAGAAGTTAGGAAATTCTTTTGAAAATGTAATACAAAACATAATTTTACCCTTTTGTACTTCAAAATATCATCATGGTTTGGGTAAAAATGTAACTGAATGTGGAAAAAATGTGCAACTAATGAGCAGAATTGCTATTAAATTGTGATGAGATGGTTTGGGTGTATTTAATACCAATCAGTGCAATTGGTTTTCAAAATAAACTCGTAAGCTTTAAGGACAGTTGTAAATTCATGGGTAAGTTATAGAAGATAGTGACTTATAGCAACATTCATGTTTTTTGAAAAGGTCCAAAGCACTGAGGGACAACTTCCTTTATGTATTGTACAATGGGTCTGGCCTGCACCTCCTGCACTGGCGACCTCGCTCCCTTCTCTGTGTGGAGTGAGAGACAAATGCCCACAATTGTAAAGCGCTTTGTGACTCTGGTCTGAGAAAGGTGGTATATAAATAAAGATTACTTACTGAATTACTTTATATTGTTGCATTTCTTGGATTTGAACTATTTGATTCTCGAATCTGTGTTAATCGGCAACTTTGTTAAGTCTCTGAGAAACCTACTGTTGTGATTTAGGGCGATACAACAATACATTGAATTGAATATCTGTGTGCCCGACCACCATTGTGGATAAGGAGCTAATGAATGGGCAGCTTTTGACAACATGTGCTTTAGACTGTTCCAAAAACATTTTTTTAAGAGGTGAAAGTGTTTTTCTATTCAACTATTAACTAAGTTGATGACTTATTTTCAATTGGACAAAAATCTTCAGAGAGTATCAATTAGTCTCACAGGAATGTCTCTGTGTCCTTGTGGTGGCGAGACTGGATCTTTTTAAACTTTAGGCAAGCACTGCAAGAAATACAGGGTCTGTGGAAAGTGATTAGAAGTGATTGCATTCAAACAAGATCAATGTTGGTCAAATAGGCCTCACCATGTAAGTAAGTAATCTTTATATATATAGTACATTACAGATCAAGGTCACCCAAAGCGCTTTACAATGTTCAGAGTTCAGATAATATTCCATTCTCTCCACACACGGAAATGACAGCAGCAAGACACCAAAAATCCTGACATATCAAAACCCCCTATCAACAGCAGCCATTCTCTTCCTCATTGCATTCATACCCATTGTACCCCTTGTACCCCTTGTAGTTCTGCCATGCTCCACCAGAGGCGTTTGGCTGAAACACATCCACGCCATAGCAAACTCCTTCAGCAGATCAGAAAATAATCGACCAATCAGGATCGCCGGTGTTGCTTCGGGTTTGCACCGCCTTCTCAAGTGTACTCAGGCGGCAGCTAAAGCAATCTAAGATGGCGAACCGCGAATGCTCAAAAAAGTTTAAATATGAAGCGACTTGTAGGTAATAAATAAACAGAAAGACAATAAACAGAATCATGATAGCCCATCTTTTTTGGGGGGGCATTCTTGCAGGTTTTGGGCTGGAAAAATCTTGGTGGCATTTGGCAACCTGTTACGCGCCCAGGTATGGGATTGCGTAGCACTCCTCCCCTTGCTTTAATCATTCTTGTGTGCAGGGTTGGATTGGCTGAGTGTCTGCGCTGGGACTTTAAGAGGGGCGTCCCAGCCAGCACTCTCTCTCTCTGTCCCCGATTGCAGACCCCTGGACCTGTCCAAAGGGTCTGGGCCTTCACTCCACGCAGCCAGCCATGCCGTTTTACACTTTTACACACGCACAGATTTACACATAAGGTTATCACACTGATACTCATTCGCACTCACGCACCACAGCACATCCCAGAACATTTACACTGATTCCATAGTATTGTTTGAATAAAACGGCCAGTGAGCCTTAAAAGTCTTTGCCGTGTCCTCCCTCCTTTTTGTTGCCTCCCCGTGAGCCAAGGGGAACGTAACACAACCCATGGGAATTGTGTGCTTCGATGTGAGTGGTTGAAGGAAGACGTCATTCAAGATAACAGACAAGTGGTTTATCCAATCACATACAAGCGCTATGGCTCAGTCCCAGACTCTTGTGAGAAGCGCAGCGATCTACATGGGTCTGGCGAGAGTCAGGCTAGAAACCAGAGTCCTGGGAGAGAACTACGCACGACACACGGAGAGCATACAAACTCAACTCAGAAAGACCCTGTTTCGACCGGGATCTGAACCCAGGACCCACTCAGCCAGCGTGTTGTGTATCATGATTGGTGCAAGGGGAACTATTCTTCTCAAAATATGTGCAGACAGACTATCATACAGTTTAGGCCACACTTAATTGCAATGAGGGATGTGCCTTTTTGGAAATAAATTAGAAATGATCAAGTGTTTGGATCAAGCCCTTTATAGCGATGTGGGGAGCTGTCGTTTTGGTGCTGTATGTTCTACATGTGGTCAACTGTGATATGGGTTTGACCAAAGCTGTGCAGGTACAGGGAGTTCTCGCAAGAACACTGTTGGATGATGAGAACACTGCTTTTGGGCCGTTGCCGTGTCCAGCCCAGACTCCCAGCTGAATTTCCAAAGCCCGGCCCTCTGAGGTCACTGTGCCTCTAATTTTTTTTAGATATAAGCGCTTTCTGAACCTTGCAGTCAGAGGCCAGTGTATAGCTGGTATTAGGATTATGTTTTTGAACAGCTAATTTGACAAAAGTACAGCATGGAGAAATGGCAGAGGTGTTTCAGTGGAATGCACACAAATCACATTCATGGATTTCACTTACAATGGAGATTTGAATACAAAAATATTACAATTTAAAGGTCTAATATGATGCAATATAAAAAAAGAAAAAAAAGAAAAAGAAACCTGAGACTGTATAATATATGGTAAATGGCTATTGGCCTACACCATTCCTACCACTACAGGGAGGAATATTATTTCACATTAGGAAATTATCAGCTGCAAACAGAGAGACATGTCAAGAGCCTCATGTCTCTTGCAACATTTTCCAAACTAATTTGTAGGTTTTAAGGGAAAGCAAGCTGCTCTGAGCAAGACGTCCACATGTTTCTGCCAGAAGTTCCTGACATTAGTGTGGATTGATTTGAAATACATCCAGGTCTGTTTTTGATGAAGAAACACTGTTGTGACATGGTTAAAAGATAAAAACTCTTCTTTTATTATTATATACTTGGAATAGATTAATGCTGCAGCAAAACAAAACCTGAAAAGAAGAGGCATGTCAGTAAAAGGCTCATATTTTGTAATGTTGCATCAACATTTGAAAATAGTCCCAAAATAAATAATTTGCTCTTTTGAATTTCTTGGACTTTGTTTATAGGCCAAACTGGTTTGTCATTAAGCTTGTGAATGTGTATTTCTGCCAATTGGTGCATTGGGTGCATTAGGACTCACTGCCATAGTATTATTATGTAGTTACATACATCTCCTTTAACATAATTATTTGGTCCAGCATTGAGAAGGCCCATGCTCTGTTGAAACGTTTAAAGTATCTATATGTCAATTTTTAGCTGGATCGTGGAGTTTTTTAACCATTAAGATTATTGCAAAACGACTCCAATTACTGCAGCACAGTCAAAAGTGAGCACAATCTTCCAGATTGCCCCCAATGCATTGTGGACTGCAGTTTAATGCTTCAAAATAACAACATACAGAACATTGCAAAATAGTAGGATATTTAGTCCTGCAGAACCTAGATCATTTAGCCCTTGCAAACCAACAGAATGTGCCAGTGTCAACAACATAACATTTAACGCTAGCACAGTCGATCAACAACAGACCTTAGCCTGGCGGCCTAATGTTCCGCCATAATCAGGAAGCTAATTATGCTAATAGCCCATAAATAAAGACCAATTAGGCATCAATTAGCATAAACACAACTCTTTGTGAAGTAAGGATGGCGTTAAATAGCAATGTAATTATATATTTAGCAATAAACATTTGTTCCTTAGAGACCGCTCATTATTCAATACACAGATTTTGTTAATGTATACTTTATTGACAGATGGGATGTTGGATTGCTCTAGTGCCTCCCACTAAAGACTGTAGCCATTATTTTAATATTACTTTCTTGTGAGCAAAAGATGTTAGATTCATGAACCCTTTACTCATCACTTGATCCTGGCACTGTTACACTTTGTCTGCATATATACCAAAGCAAATCCTAGTGGTTTGTGACTTTCTGTTAGTAACCATGGCAATAATAAATTGTGATTCTGAATTATCACTAATTGCATTTTGCTAAATTGTTTTTGTACAATAGAATTACTTGATAAAGAACTCAACAAACGACCTGTTCTGTTTAGGTGTAATGATGATAAATGGGTGCAAAAACATCCAAATTAAACTTGTTGATTAAAGATGCATTGTGGGACGTTGTGGATGGCACTCTTCCAGTTTGTTTAAATTTGTTTAAGAGTAGAAAGTTAGAATGAATAGTGTTGGATGAACTATGTAAAGTAATGTATATTTGTCAACTTGTGTAGCGATTGAACACTTTTTAACTATGGTCTAAACAACAGAATAATACATTGAAAGAATTATGCAAAGCCACAGATATTTTGATATAAGTAAAAGCTCCAGTATTTAAGACAAAAACGTGATTAATTATTTGAAAGACATGTTTTATTTTTTTCACTTTTTTATCACTTCCAGCAATCTTGTGCATTCATGTCTGCAAAAATATACCCCCGACCTTTGAGTCATGAGATAAGAAGTATTTTAAGCCAAGATGCAACATTAATCAGCATAGCGCAAGCAAATGCAATCCCGCCTAGAGACACCTAAACGGCCCTGTCTGTTTCAAGTCGCGCTAACAGAGAGAACAGTGCCGTGCGTGTTTCTGGAGATTGCATCAGGTGAACAGGCGGATGTGTGTCACAATCTCTGCACACTGCACCGTACAAGTTAATGCAGGAGGCACTGGACTGGTTCAAATGGTACGTGTGTGTGTGTGTGTGTGTGTGTGTACGTGTGTGTGTGTGTGTGCTACTGTAGACAGAACTTGTTATAGAATATATTTAATTACCCTATTTTTTTTTTTTATTTCACATCACCATTACATTACGTTTTGTGTATATCTTGATAGTGATTTGTGACGAATGGACTCCCCGAAAAGCTCTGCAAAGCTTGTACATGGCAAGAAGTTTAGTTTGAGTTTACATAATAGTAAAAATATAAAAAATAAAAAATAGAATACAGTACAAAATCACAGGCATACATCCACACACTCACACAGACATAGATCTTGTTTGTTGCATAGTAATAATTTTCTATAATAATTGATACATAATTAATACATTTATTTTGACCTGATTTTTTTTTGCGATATATAGTAGCTGTTGAACTATACTATATTGTACTACTACTGTCACTTGTATTGCTATTTCTGCTTTTGTTGCGACCACTGCTACTACTGCTACAACTTCTGATACTGCTGCTGCTGCTGCTACTACTACTACATACTATTACTGTTGCTGCGGCTACTGATGATACTGATGTAGGTAATGTTGCTACTATACGTTTACAATTGGCGCTTTTCATAATGATGATAGCCATATGATTAGCTACTCCTTCCCAGGGATTGCAGGAAAGACTACTACTACTTCTACTGTAGTAGTCTACTTCAATACTAGCACTATACAACTACTATTTCCACTGCTAATGATTCTAATGTGGGTAGGACTAACTACTACTTATATAATGAAAGTTCTCCGTTTAGTGGTTATGACCTAATGCTACTGCTTCACTTAATAATATGTACAGCAATGCAGCTACGCACTGTTATAGCAATCTGAATTAACATTAAATAGTTATTGATCCAAATACAGAATCTATTATCTGTTGTTCTGTTGGCAGTAAGGTCAGCTGATGGATGGGAGACCTGATTCAACATGTTTTCTGCACTATCTGTGTCAAAGAACAGCATGCTTCAGGTCAGAGCAGATTATTACATGTATCATGGTTGAATCAGGGTAAGGAAGTTCAAAGTCAAGCCTTGAGCCACACACATCAATACTGACTTCATTTGTATAATATCTAGAGCAGATATGTGTTTGTTTACTCTTGTCTATATTTAATGTCTAGTAGTTTCCACATTCAGGGAAGACGGTTTCACCCAGGTGGTATGGGTGACGTGGTCCTTTGTCATTTTATAGGTGAACATTTACTAAGGAATAAACTAACACTTTGATTGTACTACAGCTCTTGGTTGTTTTCATCGGCCTGTACAGAAAATCCTCAGTTAGTTTTAGAAAGATTGGACAACGCAAATTTAACTATTAATCTAGCTAAATGTGAAGTAGCTAAAGCAACAGTGGTTTACCTTGGAA
>JAPMNZ010864469.1:0-12770 GCA_029875035.1 Pomatoschistus microps
GTCACCTCCATCATGAACAACACCTCCCACCCACTGCACAGGACTATAGAGGAGCTGAAGAGCTCCTTCAGTGGAAGACTGAGGCACCCCCAGTGTAAGAAGGAGCGCTACCGCTGGGCCTTTATCCCCACCGCTGTCAGACTGTACAACAAGTCACTTTAGGTCCTTTGCAATAGGACTAAAAAAACAGCACTATTGACACTATTTCTTCATTGCCACTTTTTATTGTACATAACACATCCTACATTTAACATCTTTGCACATTTCTTACTTTTGCTCAACCTTGAGTGATTCTATCCATGCCAGATGTGACGTGTAAATGTCTCCTGTGTGAGATTAATAAAGTCTATCTTATCTTATTTTATATTATTACTGTGATTCAGTGACATGTTACACAAACCCCTGTTCTCTTTGTCTAATTTATTTAAAACAACTGATTTTCTGGTCTATTTCTCATTCAAATGTTTTGGGACCCTATGGAGCACAAACACATGGCTGGACTCTGTGTGAAGCTAAGCATTTGTGCTTCACAAGATTCTGGGTTCGATTCCACCTCAGAGTGGGGCTGCATAGGTTTTCTCCGGGTCCTCCTGTTTCACCTAGAACTAAAAAAAAGTACAATAGCTATGAAAGTCTATAGGTAATGAGGTAAGAAAGTATATTGAGGAAATCGATGGATGTGGTGGTCGGAGGCCTCGACGCAGCAGTGTGTTCTGCGTCTCAAATTACCGCAACACCAAATATGTAGCACTATTTGTATGACCTTGGTCTGTGAAATGTGCTACATAAATAACAATGACTCACTTACTGCTGCTCTCAGGTGACTATTTTACCATTATTCAGTGAAAACTATCTCTGAACAGAGAAATATCAAACATATTTTTCATTGACTTTAATATAAAGGAGGGTATAGCTGTGTTTTTATTAAAGAATACCAAACAGACATTGCCATTCAACATCAACACAAAAATAACACAACATCATGAAACAAAAACACAAAAGTATAACCCTAAGCAGAACAAACACAACACAAAGACAAGATAATAATACAAAAATTATGATAATAGAGAAGAAGACATTTTTTTGCATCCGTTTTAACAATTCCCCTTTGACAGCTGCAGATCATTACATTCAACTAGATTTAGGGACCTGTAATTAAGAAAAAAGATTAATGTTTGAAAAAAAAAAAAAGACTTTCCTTTACTTAACAAGACGTGTCCAGGTCAAGAGACACCATAACCAGTGTCCATTAATGCCACAAGTTATAGGTCCCCGTAGCCCCCAGAGCATCTCCTGATACTGACTCCCATAACTGTGGCCTGTTCACACTGTCTGTTTATTCGACGGCCGTTAAACTTTGGCCTGTTTTGTGTGAGATCACGAACAATCGCACAAGCCCATTACCTCCACCTCACATCACGCGGCACACTCACCCTTTTAGTGTTTTCGAATCCTTGACAGGGCTCTAAAATACTGTGCGGTGATTTATTGTGATGGCAGGCTTAGCAGGCTATTTGACACTAAAATATGAAGTGATGTGTGAATAAACAAGAACATTCTGCATCGGAGTGACAGTGCCCTCTGGTAATACTGGCACTCTATAAGACAAGAAGGTTGAGAAGAAGAAGTGTGTAATTAAGTTTACTTTGAAATCAAAATGGAATGATGCATAAATGAATAAGATCGTGTTCCAGAGCCCCCAAAGCTACAACCGAGTCATTAAAACTGTACTTTGGGTCTTTTAAAGTTCTTTGGTTGGACACAGACGTCGGCAGGGTGGCTGAGTGGTTAGCGCTCATGGCTCACGGTCAGGAGGTCACAGGTTTTTGGTCCCGTGCCGGCCCCGGGTCTTTCTGTGGGGAGTTTGTGTGTATCCAGCATTATGGCTTCTGTTTATGGAGCAGCAGCCGGAGTAACTCAGAGCTGCAGAGAACCTTCATGTTTTTAAGTTCAGGCTCAAGACACACCTTTTTAGATTCACTTGGGCTTCATTTTTCGTATTGCATTTTGTATAGCCATCCATTTTCCTCCCCTTTGTCCATGTATTATTACTAGTACTATTGTTAGCTTTGTAGAATGATCAATTGTATTCTTTATTTTTGCCGCTCCTGGACCAGAATGTATCCTATGGGGATCAATAAAGTATCTATCTATCTATCTATGTCTGTGTTGGGTCATTTTATATATTCTAGTACTTATTTATTTGACACGCTTCATGTATTGTTTGATTTTATTATTATCAAATATTGTTATTATTATTGATTGTGCTCTAGTTGTTTTGCTGTTGCATTGTTATAGTATCCCCAGTGTTTTCTCTTCACTGGGAGCGTTGGTCGGCTGTGGGCTGTGGGGGTCTGGCTCCTGGACCTGGTTGAAGTCTCGGCTCTCTGCCTCTGGTGCAGACGGCTCCTCGGATGGCGCTTCTTCTTGGGGTGCGTCTGGTGGGTGGTGTGGTTGACAGGTGATGGGCATCTTGTTTTCAACCAAACAGTAAAGCACTTGATGAAGCAGGACATTTTAAGGACATTAGTTCATGATTGCATTTCTTGTGTTTTCAGTTTCGTTCTCTGATCTGTGTTGGCGAATCGACAACTTTGTAAAGTCTTCCGGGACGACTGCTGCTGTGTAATTTAGGGCTGTACAATAAAATGATGTTAGAGCTAATATGCACAGAACTTTTTCAAACTTAGAACCTGGAATGTAGCTTTGTTTTTTGAGTTTGTATATTTTTGCATTACTCTTGTATATCATTTACGTTCTGCGGTGTAATTCAGGAATGCTCGATGTGGTTATGTTTGGGTTTATGGTGGATCATTTCTTTTGTAACAACACATTTCGATCACAGTTTATGGACCCAAGGCTTTGTGAAGTTGCTTTTGTCCATTGTGAGTTTTCTGAAGCTGTAAACATAGTGACTGAATGTGTTACGATCATCAGAGAGGCCAATAGCACACCCACACCTTCTCTCTTTTTACTTATATTTCTTCCTTGTCGATTTTGAGGGTCACCACGTTCATTCATCAGCATGCTGTGACTTCCATTACCCGCTCGATACTAAAACAAATAGCAGACGTCTGGAAAGGTCATTGTTAAGTAAAGCAGATCTACATTTCAATCCAAGTTCATCTGTTCCACAACCCCTGTCTCCCACGACAATATTGTGGGTAAATGATTATCTTTCCATTAGAATAACCTTTATCTGAGCTCTCAATGGTTTCTGGTGCTCTTGTTCTTCTGACAAAGCCGTCACTGTTTGAGCCTATTATCCAACAGTTTGGTCTTCATCATTCTGAATCTGAATCAATGTCCAGCTCCAATGCGTGTGTACACTGACGTCCCTTTGTCCATCCCATTGACTGCCGCAGATCCCAGGAGAGTTATGGGTGCTAATGCCCACTTTGTAAGCACGCAGAGATGTGAAAGAAAGCAAATATTTAATTAATAAACGAAACATGATTCTAAAACGGTACCTTTGGGTTCATTCCAGGTGAAACTCAGAAAATTAAGATATCTTTTCAAATGTAGTTTATTTCTGTAATGCTGTATTGCTATAGAGTCAATACAGATGAAGCCTTTGTAATTTAGATGTTGTGGACATTGGTCAACCCCTGTAGACCACAGGCGCTCTGTGTTGGCAAATTGACTTTGTATATAGTCCTCCAAGACGACTCCTGTTGTGATTTTGACCTTTACAAATGTTAATAGAATTGGATTTCTGCACATCTTTTATTATGTAGAACGTCAAGAAAGAAAAATAGACACAAGAGAAACCAAAAATTGCTCAATGTGAAAATGTACTTGCTGCACTTTTGCTTCTCATGGATCCATCAATGACCTGAGGCATACTTCCTGTGTGTAAGCATTAAACATGGATTGTGTCTGACTTTGACTGACATTTAGTGACATTTGAACATTATGTGTCTGGTATGTGGAAGTGTCTTGAGCTGTTTGAGTGTCAGCTCAGCTCTGTATTGCCCATGGCGGTGCTCTCTGTCTGTCCCTGCGTCTGAGCCGATAGCCATCAGAGGAAGTCTTTATGACTTCCGTTCAGCCTGAATAATCATTGTTCACGCGCTTGTGCTTACACGTGTCCTGCACCGCACCGCCCTGACATGTCCTCTGTCCCATACAGGAAGGAGATTATTAGCTTCCCGACGAGCGGAGGGGACCGGCAGTGGACTCCAGATGAGTTGCTGATATAGATTGGCGGGTCGGAAGCTCGTCGTATCACTTACAATACATCTCAAGAGAAAGTTATGGGCAGCAGCTCATATACAGTGAAGTGGATGGATTAAAAGACAAGAATAGCCTGAGCAATGGGAAGTGTCAGCCTGGAGGTGTAACACTAAAATCACTCAAAGTCACATTTGTGGAGATGAGAGGAGAGAGCGAGATTGTGGTGGACAGGAAGTGGAGGTCAAGAGGCTCTCTGGACGACAACCACAACAGTCCATTACGAGCGGCCTGACCTTCAACCTCCTGTCCCACACACAAACAACTCCTCTTACACACACACATACACACACACACACACAAACACCTAACACACACACATGCTCACACACGCACACACACGCACACACATACACACTACACTGCAAAAAAAGGATAAAATATGAGGTAATAATTGCTTGAATTCAGTGTTTCATTCTGACTGTCTCAAAACAAGATTAGCCAATGTGACAAAGCCATTTATTCTTATTTCAAGAACTATTGCTATATTTCCTCATTCCAAGTGGGACATTTCTTGTATTATTCTAAAAACAAGATCTTTATGCTGGTCCCATAGTCAGGTCTTGTTTTAAAGCAGTCAAAATGTGCCAGAATTAAGACACCATTTTTTTATTTTAGCAATTTCTGACTTATTTTTCATCACTTTTTGCAGTGTACTGTCCTGCTGTTTGCTTGGCCTCTTATCAAAGCTTTGTGTTTAAGGCGGTCTCCACAACAAACACTACAAAGTGCCGCTGCTTTTATCTCCCATCTCCTGGTAATTATACAGTCACTCGCAGGGTGTATTTAGACTGCAGATTCCTTAGAGGGTCACAATGTGCCACTTATTTTCTCTGTCCGCTGAATAACAATGCCATAAAAATAAAGTGGCTTATTGATCTGACTTTTGCTTTTCAGGAGTTTGTTTTTTCGCCATTAGAAGAGCAAAACAGACAGACCACAACTCTCACTGTCACATCGACCCAATGCAGCCGTAAGCGCCGCCGCTCAGTGCCTTTCAAAACACATGACGTACTTGGCCTTTTATTATGTTCCGGACACTGTTTTTCCTCAGGCTGGAATGTGGACAGGAATGTGTTGTTGCGCTGCTCATTCTCAAAGAGAGAGAGAGAGAAAGAGAGGGAGAGAAAACTATCACTATCAAATCAAATCTCGAGAAATTGTGAGGGATCAAGCTGGGATTTCTGTTGGAAATATTGCACCATCCAGTTGAGTGCCCCATGTCTCTGTTTTTCATTAGGCTCGTAGTGATGCGTCCTGCTCCTTGGATAAGTGGACGAGGTTGTTATTGGTCCAAGTCAACACACTGCACCCGCTCCTCTTTTTCCATTTCAGGCTATGTGTTCATGTACAGCTGTCCCGCCTGCAGAGCCTGGGGATAATGCAGGGCAAGTTATATTATTGAAAGTTTGTTTTTTTGTATAATTGCTCACGATGAAGCAATTACTATGGCTTATACTGTGACTTACTACGACTGTGCTTTATAGCATCGTAAATAGAGAACAACATTAGAGTGACTGTGCTTGACAATTATTGTTATTGTTAAAGTAGCAGTATGTAAGATTTTCATGTCAAGTCATTATTAAATGTCCCTAATGTTTCAAAAGGTATTAATAAAACATGCTCATTTTGAATACTTTGTAAACTGATTACAGTAATTCAGCTGAGATATTTGTTATTGTTTTCATTTCGATGCACCGCCCTCCACCGTTTAACAAATTAGAAAGTCTGTGATCTGGGTTGCCAGAACTAATCTGACTGGTAAAGTAACTTGTGGCCACTGTACTAAAAAAAAGTCTCATTATGATTCTCCAATCATCAATAACAAAACAAGGAATAAAACGAGAATTTCTATCGGGACCTTTGTAAAAAATGTGTTGTTTGTAGATTTGTTGTTGACAAAACTCTTGTCTATTCAGATATTATGGTCCCAGCTGAATTCGTCTGCATATCTGGTAACCTGAGTCAGGGAGAGTGGGAGAGGTTGCAGTACCAATTTTGGCCAGATTTTTTACATACTGCTCCTTCAATTACTTCAATTCAATTCAATGTATTGTTGTTTAGCCCTAAATCACCACAGTAGTTATCTCGGAGGACTTTACAAAACCGTTGAACACATATCAAAGAGAATTAAACCGTTCAAACACAATTCATTCTTACCCTCAGTATTGATGGTAAGGAGTTAGCAGGGCTACAATGGCAAGTCATACATCACTTTAAAGTACATTTTCTCGTAAAAAACATCCATATAAGTGAAATAATCCTAAGATGTGAACCTAAAACTAAATTAGTAATAGTTGAATAAATTCTTTTTAATTGGCTTATAATATTATTCAACTCTTTATTCCCCTTTGGTCCAGCATTGATCCAGCCAGAAATAATATTGTTCAGAAAATATCCACAAAACTAAAGCCTGTTAAACAAAAATATTCCTTTTGTTGTCAGCTCTCGACCCGCTCTGATTTTTTTAATTGGGGAAAATACCATAAGAGATGTTGATGGTCCAATTTCTTCTACATATTTCTTTGACTTTGAGTAACCTTCATCCAAGTTACAATCGGCTTATATATATTATTTAGTACTGTTTGTTTGTTTTATTAAGGATTTATGGTTTTTCCTGTTTCTATCTATCTATCCATCTATCTATCCATCTATCTATCCATCTATCTATCCATCTATCTATCCATCTGTCTTCCTCCATAAGTGACTTCTGGTTGTTGACAGTGTTGGTGCACAATAGTACCATGTATTTATGTGTCAGCCCGAGGGCACTTTACCACAATCTCTGATCGGTACAACATTTAACATGTCACGTGTCTTCTGCGTCCAAATAAAAGCAAGGCAATGCAAGTCTAATTCAATTAGTTTAGTCGCTAAGTACTTGTGATGACATTTATGGTCCTCTCCACTTCTATTGTTTTCCAGAGTAATGGCCTACATGATGAGATTGAACTCCAGATGCTGTGTTTAGGTTGGCGGTGATTAAGACTGGCCATCGACGAGCCAGAGAGGTGGCCGTGTGCTCGCTCTTGAAAATGCTTTATAATTCAGTTTATTCCATTATTTCAAGTTATTTCATTACAGAAAACAGAAAAGGCTATCCCCAGATGTGAGCGCGTCTAAACTCGGGGTCGTCTGGCCGTATTGTTTGTGTGTGTGTCTGTGTGTGATGGACTGCAGGGCGGTCATTAAAGCAGGGACTCTCCGGCTCCTTCAGCAAAGGCCTCTGATTGGTTCCCCAGAGACCAGGACAGTGATGAGGTCTTTGACCCCGCAACACGTTTTTGAAGCAAAAATAAATCAAAGATGATCTATCGGACAAAGCATTATCATTTATGTGGATTTATGAACGCACATGAGGTCTGGCCTTTGAATGAAGAAAATGTATGAACACATGTTTTGAATTACAAAACACCACAAACTATGCAGCATATAATGGTTTGGACACCTCCCACACAACAATAAATGTCTGCAACAGCTAAAACCATCTGGAATTATTGTGACAAACATATATCTGGAGGAGTGCAAGTGTATGCAAAAGGCCTGGATGATACCGTCTGTATTTACCGTTATGTGCTTTCATGGAAACACCCTGGAGTTCATCCAATGTCAACACCAGTCATTAATCATATTTCTTTGGAAATTTTCCGGAATCATTGAGCAGATGTTTTACTATTTCATTGGAAATAACTCCGACATATTCTAATGCATATTCCTGTGAAAGGTCATCAGTCAAACCGCCGGTGCTGAGGAACCTATTTGTCCCCAGCAGGAAGAGCAAAGGGTGAAGGATGAGGTCTGGGAGCACCCTTGGGCCTGTCTGGGTTTCCCCTGGAACGGGTGCTGGTGATGTGGTGGGAGGGTAACGAGGACAGACCTGGTTCAAAGCCCGACTGAGGCAGGGGACTTGTGGAAGAATGGTGGGAAGAGAAGATGAGCCATGCCTGACAGTGGCTCTCTTTTGATCCACTCTTGAGTGATGCTTCTCTCAATGCGGTGATAGGGACCACCTGGGGGGTGCTCCGCGTGTGTTTGTTTATGAGCACGTGGGGGAGGGACCAGAGAAGCCTGTCAAGCTCCCATAGCCCTTCACATTAGAGTGATTGAAGCAAAGTGATGGCCCACATCCAAACAGTGTCAATGTCCACAGTGAAGACAAGCAGCTTTCATTACCGACACTGGAGATGATGCAGCACCAGGCTTTTGTTTGTTTGTTATGGCTGTCAATTAAACTAATGGCTCATTATAACGTTAACTAGCTTGAAAATATTCCTCTGAGCTAAATGTTGACTTCATTTTCCACGCCTACATTATTCCTCTTGCCCGTGTCTTTGTGCAATTATTTATTTATCTGGCCTTCCCCCGTTCAGCTCCGATCATCCATAATGTTGTAATTCCCAAATGAGGCGGCCCCTCCCCCCTCAGTCCTCCATGTCTAAGCCCTGCCCACACAAGCCTGTTTATTACCTGCCAGTATTTATGTATAGAACACAGACACACCGTTATGACCTCACCCGGGGGTCAAGGGAGTCTTTTGTTTTGTCTTTAACGGCAAGTGACAGGTTCTTGTTTAGGAGTCATTCTAATTGAAATATAACATAATGGTCAATGCTCCCCATGTAAAATCGTTTAATGTTTTGGATTTGTTTTTTCAGTATTTATCTCCAAACACACAAACAGATCTGCTTCTGAAAATAAATGGAAGATGTTGCAGACAGTTTTAATTGAGACGCTGCTTACTAACATCAATGCAAACACACAAGTAGAAGCTATTGACAATGGCCTGAAAAAGAAAAAATATAATCAGAATCAACATCAAGTTGAGATGTGATAAATTAATTGTTGTTGTTTTTTTGTATATTTATATAATCAATGATTGTGATATTTTTCCTCATTTCAAATACAAATAAAACTGTTCTGCAATTATTAATATTAATTCATTTTATTTGGTGCAATACATTGAAAAGTTTTTGGAATTATGCCATAAAATCATGTCACACAACTCTGTGCTGTTAGTGTCACGAGGGGCCGGGAGACTCTTGAACAGACCTGGGTAAAGTACGGTCCGGGAGCCACATCCGGCCTGATTCACATTTCTACAAGGCCCCTGGACCTTTCCCAGTTGTTAACCTCAAACCGGTCTCTAGCTTATTTATATGAATTAGGAGTCAATTAGGAGGCAATACTCAATGAAGGCTTGTATTAATATGTGCAGCATGCTCTATATCATGGACCCAAAATGTTATCAGTATTAATTTGCTCTAAATAGAAATGTTTGCAAACACAAAGAATAGATATTTTACATTTGATACTGAAGAATATATGAATCAAATAAAAATAGAACCACATCCAAATGTGTCTGGCCATTCACAATGGGGTGATATCCCGATGCTTCCCCCCAACGAAAAATAATTGCCCAGTCCAATGGTTAATAAAAGAAAAAATAGCATGGCCATCAAAATATATAGAGAAATGGAAAGGTCATAGAGTTTCCTTGAGCGGAGGTCATTGTCTCAGTAGGGCACACAGGCGCCTGCACAAATGTGTCACTACAAGATAAGCTGCGACGAGAATTCAACATTATCATGGAGGGAATACTGCGATAGAGGCGACAACTCTGATAAAATGAACGCAAAACCTTTTATTCACAATGACAAATGTGTTGAAGAACAGGTGAGCTGCAAAGGAAACAGCCAAGGGGAATGAAGGACAGACTTTTGTTTTCTGGATCATTTCAACAGCAGAGTGTGCTTGTTGTGAACATGTGATCCAAAACACTTAACAGCCTGGCTCCCAGTTTGTCTGTCCGTGACTCGAGGTGGTGACCTTTCAATAATGTATGGTATGCAGGCTGGACAAACAGCTGTCAGCCCGTAAACATCAACAGAGGACTGTGCTTTTGTTTCCGGCACTTTTCAGCACTTGGATCATCTTGTGCCGTCAGCTGGGCGGGGGAGAATCATTAACGTTTTACATTTGTTATGTAGGTTCTGTTGGATCTAAGCACTATTATTCCTTTATCTTCTATAGCTATAACAACTTTGCCTTTGATGCTGTTCACAGACAGGATATTTATGGTGTGGACACATGCTCCTCAGGATTCATGAAATCGCATGTGGTGTTCCCCTGGGTTCAGTGATAAGTTCTGTACTTTTTAATATGTACAGTATATGCTCACTTTTGACAGGGTTATTGGGATCAGCCTCCTCTGTGGTGCTGGTGCACTGCTTAGAGGCCAATGAAGTCTGCCCAATGAATACTCTTTCAAAGCCTTTTAAAGTGACACAAACCCTTCACTCTTTTCTGCTGTTACCTAACATGCTCTAGTGCCCAGCACTTTGAGTTGTGAATTGTACTGTACAAAACTTGCCTTGCATTGTCTTAATCTTATCAGAAATGCTAATTGTTGGAGGTGGGGAGTGTTTTGATTGATTTATGTATTTATTTATTTGTTGGCCTATGTTATGCAAACTCAAGTTAAGAAGACTATCCCAGGAGATCAGGTGCCTGGGAATTTCGCCCATGGTAGGATCAGCCCACACCCAGTCTGGACCCAGGGGTATACTGCAGCCTGGACTGATGACTTGGGCCAGCTCTACTGTGGGCTCATCACCTGCCTCACCTGCTTCATGAGGGCCAGAGACAGAGAGGACCTTGGACGAAACCACCTGGTCGAAAGACACAGTTCCTGGCTGTGGGTATGCGGAGAATATCTGTGCCTTCAAAAAACGATCTTTAACTATAAATCCTCTGCTGATAACTGCAACGATGGGAAAACAAACATAATCAATTCTGCAGTAGTGAGCAACTTTAATATCATTGCATTTGTTGAACAAATATATTTCTGAACAAATCCATGTATTGCCAAACATCCTTTACCTTGAACTATAAGAGGCATTTTAGCTGGTAAGAGGCAAGAATACAATATTACTAATCAAGAAACAAATGGATAATGGACTGAAGCAAACACCATAGTGCTGTTGATCTTAATAATGTTCAGCATTTGGATTTGCTCCCAAAGGATCGCCACAGCCTGTGTATTTTAACACACTTAAAGCCCCACTAGAGAAGCAGATATGATTCACTCAGACCATCTTGTTACAGAACCAAGCTCTCTTTTGATGTGGGGAGCACATGTGTCCTCTCAGTGATGATGAACCAGTGCTTGAGAAGACACGTTTGTAACACGGCCCCACCCAGAGCGGCTGTAAACACACACCTGCCCTCTGTGAGTCAGGTGGGCTGGGCCTCGCCTTTTACTATGACCTCATCGCACTCCCACATCTCCTTTCAGCCGTCTTTGTCCCATCCGCCCGTCCTGCCTCTTTCTGCTTGTGCCTTTCTTTCATTTGCTTGTTGTTATTTTGTGTGTGGGACCTGTCATCATGTACGAAGAAAAGAAGGCGTTGCAAAACAGCGACAAATGAGTGAAGACTATTGTACAGGTACAGAGGAAGCAGACACAAATTGGATGCTTTGGAATTTTGCAAAACAGTGTATGGGTTACACTGATAAAAAAAAAACATTCAAAAACATGTGCGGAGATACAGGGATGAGCCTCCACACGCATTTGCACATTCTTGTAAAATCCATGCTGGGTCGGACTATAGCGAGCAAACACTGACTCATCTCTCAAGCCTTCTTGTTCTGGGAAACAGGAGGAAAAACCGAGCCATGACCTTTCCAAATGCCTAAATCAAACAGGATTAAACTTGGCCCAGGCGTGCTTGGGAGTAAGAGAGCAATAATGGGCCTTTATATAAACAGGTGTAACCTTTCAACGTATATTCTGTTTGTGAAAGTGAGTGTTGATAATCAAATATTGTTGCTCTGAAGGAGAAGGAATAGTTCATATCTTTTGATGCCACTGTTACAATAAAAAAAAAAATCACCAAAACACTTTGACATTCACTTGTATCCTGCGCCAATCGCTCTGCTCGTACACCTCAGCAAGAAGGTCCTGGGTTCGAATCCCGGTCGGAACAGGGCCTTTCTGAGTGGAGTTTGCATGTTCTCCCTGTGTCTGCGTAGGTCTCCTCCGGGTTCCCCTACCCCTAAAAAACATGCACAATAGATATGAATGTAAATGAGAGAGTTCATTGATGGTGTTGATTGGAAGCTTTGATGCGCCAGTGTGTTCGGCGACTCGCTTCCGTCATCACCGTGTGTGGAGTGAACGAAACAATATCTGAACTCTGGACATTGTAAAGCATTTTGAGTGACCTTGGTCTGTAAAATGCGCTGTATAAATAAACATTACTTACTTTCTTTTAATTTCATTCTTTCATTCTAATTAGTTCATTTCTCAGCGCTCACACCATTTACTCCAAGGCGCGCTTCCGTGTCCGCCCTGCGCCCACACGCACACACACAAACACACACACATCAGCTGGGCCAAGCGTTGTACAGTAATACACTGCTTTTGGTCTGGCACGGTTGAAAAAACAGGGCGACAGTAGCTCAGTTGGTAGAGCATTGGCCTTTGGGCCCGAAGGTTGTGGGTTCGAGCCCACGGAAAGACCTACTTCACGACTCCC
>JAPMNZ010864782.1:0-11588 GCA_029875035.1 Pomatoschistus microps
GTGTATGGAGTGAATGAATAATGACATGTAAAGCGTCTTTGAGTGTCCAGAAAAGCGCTATATAAAACCAATGCATTATTATTATTATTATTATCCTCAGTGATATGACAGTAGCTCTTTGTGTAGCCCTGAAACACTGGTGCATTTAATCCACTGGTCATCAGTGTCAGTGGTGTTTAAATCAGCGGGTGGCTTCACACAGAAGAGCCGATAAGGATCGACGATCACTGATGCAGAGATGAGGTCAGACGCAGGTGACGAGACGGTCCGTTCATCCATCTGCGTTTGAGGAGACAGGGGACGCTCCGTTTTACTTTAGCCTCCTTCTGCAGACTAGAAATGAAATATGGGACATTATTTTAAGCAGTGATGGTGGAAAATTGACATAAAACTGTGGAAAATGTAAACTAAGTTACATTTTACAGTTACCTTATTACAAGTGCAGGTAAAGTAAAACATACAAAGAATACTTAGGTTTATGTTTGTCCAGGATCTGCATGTGTGCAAAAGTTATTATAACATTGCAGCCAACTGATTAATCATGCTGTTGTCCGACAGAACTAAATTAGAAATATCAGGTACAAGTGATGGGCTTGGCGGGCTCCCTCCTTAGCAGGGGTGGAGGGCATTTCTTGCAGCTCGCCCTCACTGTTCTCCGCTGCCCTCTGCTGTCCTCTTGTGCCGCTTTTCCATAGACACGGTACGGGACTGTATGGCCGAGTGTAGGTGCTTTTCCATTAAAAATGGTACCTCCAAGTATCTCCTCAGCGTGGGAGGGGTTGTCAGACCACGTATTTTACTCAAACAAATAAATTTGCACACAACTGAAGTACAAGCACAAAACAGAATGGCAACAAGAGCAAAATACAGCACACTAGCACAGGAAGGACGTTTTAGCTTAGCTTGCTATACTATATAGATAGTTAAATGTAGCTAGCTCACTCTGTACAACAGACCATCAAACCTTTACATGAGTAAATACATTTCAGTGAGAGCTTTGCACCAAAGGGATAAGTAGCTAACCAGTTATTTCCAGGATTACCACAAACAGACTAGTCACAAATCAAGAGCGATCTCCCTGAAAACCTTCTCGCTCCGTGTTGAGCCGTCGAGCTGCCTTTGAAGCAGCTCCATACCTCTGTGATATGTTTGTGCCAAAAAATTACGCAGTTACATATAGGAACAGTCTTAAAGAAAATGTGAGACAGGATTCTACTCTGACAATGTTCAAATCCAGTCGAAAAACAGTTCTGTTTAACAGAATGAATTAATAAACACTATTATTTAATGTACTGTAATTATATTTTTATCCATTGTAGGATTTTGTATAGTGTTGTATCTCAAATAGATTAAGTTGCCTTGTGTATTAACAAATAATTTATTGTGCTACACAAATAAACTTGCTTTGCTTATTGCCACCACATGTTTCCTTTAGTCTCATGAGCAGTTTTCTATATGGTCTATGTTTTCTATGGCGATTTTTCAACCTTGATTTAATTAATTGTTCAAAAGTTACAAATGCGAGAAGTATTCACAAACATCACACACACTTTTTTGGAACATGTTTTTACCAACTCCTATTTTTTTCTTGGTGTGAAATCGATGTCCACGCGTTCAGGACATCGGACGCTGTGCCGAGATGATCGCGGCTGTTATTTGTTGTGGGTACCTGGGGAGACAAGGCTTTGTGTTAGCTGTGCTCTTTGTGAGTCTTTTGTCGCGTCAGTTTGATGTGTGTGTGTGTGTGTGTGTGCGTTTGTGTGTGGGTGAGAGAGAGGATGAGGGGAGATGAAGAGAAAGAGCAAGTTGATCCTGTGGTTATAGACTGTTGGACTTGGTTGTACACTAAATCCCTGTCTTTGTAAACAGATCAATAAAGTGTGTGTGCGCGCAGCTAAGTGTGTGTGCGTGTGGGAGAAACAGCCAGAGATGCACTCGGATTGATCTTGGCTGTAAGGAACAACTGTATATTCATGTAACACAATGTTTAATTTGTCATTGCTGTGGTTGCAGACATCCGAATACTCAGCGATGGCCTCACTTGCTGGTGGACTGGATGAAATGAAGAGCAGTTTGGCCAATCCGGGCACGGGAGCGGACTTAGGCGGAGGCGTTGCTGGTCCTCAGTCCTACTCACTAGTGCCAGGTGAGGAATCCCATTAGCAGGATTTAAAAAAAAACATTTAATCCATTGATTTATTTGAACTGGCACATAGCACATTAACGAAAAAATCTGTTAAAGTGCCTGTTTCTGATATTGTATTGAAAGGTACTAAAATGGGGTCTATCAAAGTTTGAATGCATTTGCTTTGTGTTGCCAGATTCAGATTCAGACTACTTTATTTATCCCACCAGGGTCGATCCGTTTTAGCAGCACATGGCCATGGTTTTAACACTAAAACCCTTGACTTTTGCAAATGTATTCCAATGTGTTTTTTTACTGCAAATGGCAAATAAACTGAATCTGAATCTGAAACCCTGATACATTCTAGAGCTACACAAATAAAAGTAGGATGCTTAAAGATGGGGTACCTAACTTTCAAACCACGGCATTTGATTATGTAATGAACTCCATCTAATGAGTCCTTATTTTTCAAAACACAAATTTTCAAATGCAGTTTTTGAGACACATCTAAGGATCAACTTTTCCAGACAGAAGACTGAAAAAGACTGGACCACCCTCACTCAAATAGTGACTCACAGGCATTTTCAAACACATAAGCAAAAGATTAAAATGTTCTAATAAGTAAAATAGAAAGTTGAGGTCTGATTTGTTTAGATTTCTTTCTTCTTTTACAAGATTCGATCTGTTGGGACAAAAACCGTGTGTGTTAAGTACCTCAGCGTTAACTAGGTTGTGAATATAATTGTCCGAGCTGTTTCTGTCGGAGCTCACACACCTTTATTCAAATTCAAACCACTTAATGTCAAAGAAAAAAAGGGAACACTCTCATTTCTGTCCGTTTTGACTGCAAATGAGCATAACTATTCAAAGTACTCAACCTGTTTAAAGAGCTCAGTGTCTCTCTGGAGAGATAGAAAGCCCAAAGCAAAGACGGAGAGCACTGCAGTGGAGGGATGGAGCAGAAGTCAGGCTCTATTCAGGGGCACTGGGAGAGGCACTGCTTAATTAAGAGTAGACCGGGGAGCACTTGGACAAGCCTTTAACGTTCCCATCTGTAATGAGGGGAATCATAGAGCTGGGATTTTGGGATATCAGGAATGGGGGCTCTGCTTCCTGGCCTTCCAAACCACTGAGGAATATTACCTGCTTCAAACGAGTGCAGAGAGGGAGAGAGGGAGCATGGGAGACTTGAGGAATAGAGGAGAGAGAGAGAGGGAGATAGCATTTCCATTTCAGCTTATGAATGCAAACACATATGCACACACCTTTGGAATATTATGCATGCATTTTGTTTCCTGTCTTTGCCCTCGTAAAGAGCTCCCTCTAGGCCGGGGATCAGATGTCTGCATGTTTCATTATTACTGAAGCTATGAGGTCACAGCATTTAACGATGATATCAAATGTAATGAAACCATTTGTTACGTCCTCTTGTCAGTGCGCTTCAAAGGACACAACCATACACGAATTATAAGATCGATTACCTCATTTTGATGATTAGTATTGAGGAAAGTATAATTATCTTGAATTTAAACAAGCGACTGGTCATAGACGGGCATTTCCCATCATCCTATGTCAAGTGATGTTTGCAATTAAGCCCTATTTTTGTTTGTTATTTGCTCTACTGTAAAGCGTCTTGAGGTATTATTATCATTATTATTAGTATCATTATTATTTGTGTTCATTTGTAATTGGGTGATTTTCATATCAGGTCACTTTCTGTCCTTTGCATTTTAAATACATACAGCACATAGTCATATTTTTAATTTAGTAGCGCAATACAGGTCATAATGTTTTTGAATTAGTCCTTCTGGAAGTCATAATGAAGGTGTTCAAGCTTCACAGCAAGTAGGTCCCTCCCATACATTGCTCCCCGCGTCTGTGTAGGTTTCCTCCGGGTGCACCGGTTTCTCCAACCACTAAAAACATGTACAATAAGGTCTGGCATGAGCTCCATCACTGTGTGGAATAAGCAGAAAAATGCAAAGCGCTTTGTGACTCAACACTACGCACTTATTTACCATACACAAAGTAACCATATGCAGCATGTAAACAAAACAGTCCCATACGAGTGGCGCTTTTGAAATTCCCCTTATGTCAGATTTGTATTGGATTCAGTACATATAGATTGACAGTATGTGGGAGACTCAGAAGATGTTCATCGAGTTGTTCAGAGGAGACTTGTACAGGCTGGTTGACCTCTACGGCAAAGCAGTACGAAACAGACACATCAACACCACTGCCGTCCATTTTCACACGCACACACGCACCGCGGAGGATGTGGCCCTGTCTGCCCCCTCTAAGTTGGGCTGTGGAGAGTCCATTTGAGCTGCGGTCCACCCTCCCCCTCCCCTCTCCCCCCTCTTCTCTTGCCCTGTGCACTGACCCTGAGCGTATGAGTAGACCGTCTGCACTAATGCCTGGCTGTCGCGTCAAACACTGAGAAAAACTTTACTACGCCGAGACAGCAGCGAGGACAGCAGTGTGGGGAGGGTTCAAGCAAATGCAGTGCGAGAGCCACAGCATTGGGAATAGATGAGGTAAATATGCAACTGAATTATGCTGAAATAATAGCACGAAGGCTGCACACTTCATTACAAAAGTCAAAATAGGAATTTTAGTGACAACAATTAGCTAATCGCAATGAAACAGGTTTATAAACACATGGATCACTGCAAATGTCAAAAATAGGGCAATAATAGCCCTTTTTTATTTCTCATTCTCATCATTTCAGTGCATTTTGATTGTTTTATCTGCAAATTGGAAAAGTCTTATCTAGCTTAAAGCAGAGTGGGACTTAAAGTGAGAATTTGTCTTTTCATTTCAACAGTGAAAATATTGTAAAATTAAATACTACAACTTTTAACATTTTTCAGTTTTTCTATAAATGTTGTTTGTGCACTTTGAACTTTATATTAGCTTCATAACAGAAATAGCAACCGCGAGTTGTAATCGGTTATCTGAGAAGTCCCCAATTATATATGTATTCAATATCGTGCAGCTCTAATTAGCACACATTACATCACACATGATTTATTTAACAATTAGCTATTTAACTTCCACTTGACTTAATAGGCCATATCTACAACAACATGATATCACAATTTTTTTCATATATAATTGTCCCAAGCCCAGATGAATGGAAATTAACACAATCATTTTGAAAACACATTTATATAATTTCCAAAACATAATACATAGGATTCCTGATTTTCAATTGCGCTGTAGAGTCACAAAAAAGAAAATGTCACTTGTATAGTATCAATTTGACCCAAAATAAATGATGTTGGGGCATAATACAGCGAAGGGTTTTGCAAGCGACCAACTGCTACCTGGTTCAACTCGAACAATCCTTTGTTATAGAACTCTATGATTTAATCAAAATTTAACCCAAATGAAAGCTACGCCAGTGATTTTGCTAAGTGAATATCGAGCACCAGTTGACATGCACCAATGATTTAATTTCCCCAATGCAAATTAATGAACACAGCCTGCATTAATTTGCAAATTCTGGTATTAAGCAGACTACATTTCCTCTATAGTTTTCTTGCTGTTGTTTGCGTCCTGGCCCACTCCCTTTGCCTTACAGTTAGTTAGCAATGGTTAAGTGGAGTGGAAGTGAATGGGATTGATGGTGTTAGCATGTGAGGTGTTTATGATGATGATAAATGTTGGGTGCGCAGGACGGGTGGAGGAAGAGGAGGGGCAGTGATGATGATGAATGGTGGTCTTGCTCACAGCGCACTCCCACTGTCGACTACGTACAAACACAGAGAAATGATTTGGGCCGACATACTGTCATGTAGTCTAATGCAGTTATAGATCCAATCCTGTCAGTGACAGGCCCAGGGAGGGGGCTGGAGAACAAAGAGGAAATAAACAGTGTGCTAAGGAATTATTTGATATGAATAGCTATTCTGCTCAGTGTCAAATCTTTGAACACTTGCCATCTTCCCCTTTCCTTGTCACATCTAAGAAATGTTGTGATATTATTTACATGTGCTCAAGAGGACACTGTGCATCGATCTGGAGATGGGTCCTCACTTACATGATTTCATTTAAATAATAGGGTAAAACCATCCTGGATGTAGACCATTTTTATGCTGTACTCCACAATATTACGAAAAAACCAACAAGGCTTTTTATTGGCTGTAAAACACTTAAAAACGATGGATAGCAAATTTGGCTATTTGTTTATTACAGTACTTCATCATTCGTTCCTACAAGGTCATTTACAGGTTTGTGGAGATATCTGTTTTTTGGTCAATGGACGATCCCGGTGAAAGTGAAAGAATTGTAAGAGGGATAATATAACTGACACCAACAGTAAACAGTTGTGCTTTGAGACTTTTCTGACGTAACAAACAAAACATATATTTTACTGTATAGGAAACAGCATTGAAGACGGTCAAAGAAAGCAGACACCAGATTGAGTCCAATATTAATGCAGCATGTACTGTTGTGGTTTCAGGTCGGGATTTAGCCAGCACCACTCTCCCAGGCTACCCTCCCCATGTCCCTCCCACTGGACAGGGCAGCTACTCCACCCCTTCGCTCACAGGCATGGTAACTGGTAAGTGCATCCTTGTTCTTAAATCCTCTATTGTTTGTGTGCAGTGCAGCCACATGGCATTTTAGCTCTATAAAACACATGGAAATGGGTGTGTCTCGACTGGAGATACCTCCTTATAGTTAATATCTTGCCCTTCCCAGAAATGTTTTAATTGCATGATATACTCATAATTGGATTTGTTAATTTTTGTGTGTATTTTAGCTTATACAATTACAGTCCCCGTAGTTCTTAATGACCACATACTTAATTAGCCTAGAAGAAAGCATTGGTCACTTGAGCTTCTTGATGAGTTTACTCAGAGCTTGGTATGATTTCATTTCTCACGTTAAAATGGCTGTAGAGAATGTCTTTTTAATGATAGTTCAAATTTTCATATCACACTGATCAAAGACGCAATAGTCCTTGAAGAAATCATCTTAGCTTTATTATGATGATGGCCATATCTGAAGTTATATAGGAGCCCAAAGACATTTCTTCAGCCTAACTTCTGTCACTCTTATAGCCCCCCTTACACAGAGCTGACCTGTAACTGTACGCACTCGCCTCAATTCCCCTTGGAGTCTTTTTATGTGTATATCTTCAGGGGATGTATTTAGCTTTGCCACTTCCTTCTCCTTGTCTCCCTCCACTCCGCCTGACAGAGCTCCCAGGGGGCCCTGTGTGTTTGCATGCATCTGTATAGGTGTGTGTTGAGGTTTGTGTGCACGTGTGTATCATTAGAAAACAGCCACAGTAGCACAGCTGTCCCTCCTCAACATTAGTAATTTGTTTTTAATGAGAATCACCAGTGACCCACGACTAATTCATTCATTCCCTTCCACTCCGCCTTCCACGCAGCTTTTGTGTTTCAATCTTGGACCGTTTTCTCTTGGCTTTCCCTCTGCTTTCTAATATTGGTCAGTGCAAAGTATACCTCAGAGGATAAGATGAAAAAAACAGATCTAAACAAGCTCAAAACAGTGTTTACAAGTTCTGGCCTCTTTGTATTCCCACTCATTCACTCGCACACATTCTCAGCGGACATGTCGGAGCAGCACATCTAAAGATGGCTAACCCTGTCACCCTGTCCCCCCGCACTGGCCCGTCCCACGCTCAGGTTTGACAGCATATTTGTGCGTGTGTCGGCATGCGATGGTTTGGAAGTGGAGGCGACCTTGACACTGAGCTACACCAGGGAGAGCCCCCTTAGCCTCCCGCAGCTCCCCCCTTCTCTCCCACGTCCGCATCTCCCACACAACCTGACACGTCGCCGTCACTGCAGTGATGACAAGGGGAGGGATGCTCAAACTTGGGGATGCCATGGAGACCGCATCACGACCCCACCTGACAGACGCAGATAAACACAAACACGGAGGCTTCAGCAAAACAAAGAAAAGTCCACCGCTGGATGTAGACCTCAAATACAGTATGGATTGTTGCACTGGTTATAGAAGGAAAGTCCAAACAGCAGAAACAAAACGCTACCACAATATTAATAGAATACATCAAAGAGAAAGAAAAAATCCATTCATTTCCCTAGATATCATTGTGTACATTAAAAGTAGGGATTAAATTAAATCTGACTATGTCTCACGAGACATCAGTCATCAGGCCGTATCTTTTATTTTTCAATCATTTGATGTTATTTCCTCAACTCAGCCCCCAGATCATTCACCGTGTTATACCTCGATAACCTGCAGAAGTCACCAGCTGTATTACAATCCACCAGGCCAATAAAAGTTCACAATATTATCCATTTACTGCAGTAGAGTCCCATAGGAATTGTATATTTTCATGAACAGCTACCTCTGAATTAAAAATGAATTACTTGCAATATATTTTCTTTTTTCCTTTATATTAAGCATACAATAATGCATACATACATTCATACTTAATCATTTATGGAACAATTTAAGACATATAGATAAAATAAAATGTACACATACAGTAATTGATTGACCAAAAATGCTGACATGAGTTATAGAAACAAAATATTATAGTTATTTATTTTCTTTACAATATTTTCTCACTGCAGCTGTCTGACAGTATAAAGTCCTTCTAATTATAATTTCAATAATTTGTGCCTTCATATGCACTAAATCAATATATAACAAAAACATTTTAAACTAAACGTTGTGCCGAGAGTAAGCTGCCTGCTTCGACTCTGATCCTCCTCCTTCACTGCCGTCATGTTTATAAGCACCTACATTGTCCCCCATGCAGTATCACTTAATTTCGTTTTAGCATGAAGTTCTCTGAAGGCTGCGGCTACAATGAGTGGAGGGGATAATCTCCTAACTTTGCTTTTCTGACTTGGACATGTTTTATCTCAGCACTTCTCAGGCAAATTATCCTTCTTTTTGTCCGCTCTGTCTAATATCATACCTTCATTAAGCGAGCAACTCTCTTCCCCTGTTCTGCTGCTGCTGCTGTGTGTGCGCGTGCAGCAGGGGGGCTGACACTCACAGGGGGTGTAGAGGAGCACTGAGGCAGAACCGACAGAACCAGAGCCAGAGGGAGGAGGGGGCACCGGGGTCTGTGACTGTCAGCGATGGGAGAGGGATCCCCTGGGACGAGTGAAGGTTCAGGGGAAAAACCAAAGAAAAGAAAGATAAAAAAAAAAAATTGCCGGCGAGTCAGCGGAGGAGGCTGAATGGGAGAATGTTGTTTTGATGTGAAGGGTGACGGCCGTGCGAGAGCCAGACGTCAGCGGAGAGAGAGAGAGAGAGAGGGGAGTATATAGAGAACAGGGTGAAGGGAAGACGAGAGAACGAGTAGACCCCAGACAGCAAGTAGTAAATGAGGGAGAAAAGCTATGCTATCATCCACAAGGCCGTTACACACCAGCTCAGCTCAACAGTCACTAGCCCTCAGGCCAATACAGTCCATATGAATGTGGGCATGCTGGGATGTATCGTTTAATGCAACAGATAATACCATTACATCCATCATCTATCCATTGAGGAGCTTTTCCCTTCTGCAGACACATAATCCTTCATGTTATTTTATGTGACGTACGAATGTGAAAGTTAAATGATTATTCAATTAACATGGCACTCTTCTCTACGTTTGTTTTAGGAGGAGATTTCTCTGGAAGCCCATACTCTCATCCTCAGTATTCGACTTACAATGAATCGTGGAGATTTCCAAACCCCAGTTTATTAGGTATGTAACCGATGCTAATTACTGACGGATGTCCAATGATATATAATTGAAATGAAAACAGTGACATTTTTAGCATGCAACTGCCAGACAATATCACCCTATAAACAGGTGAAAATTACAATATTGTTCAAAAGTTACATCATTTATATAATTCAACATAAAATGTGAAACCATTATATGACATAAACTCATTACATGCAAAGTATACAAATGTCAAACCTTTCTTTGCAGTCTATTTTCTAGAGATGTTTTGCTTGGGTTTCTTACAAGCTGTTAGCCATAATTGTCAACAATATAACAAACAAAGGCTGGATATATCTCACTTCACATGTAATGAGTCTATGGTTTCACACTTTCTGTCAAATTATAGAAGTCAATAGACTTTTGAACAGTATTCACCTGCATAAATGTATAATTTGCCATAATCATGTTTGATTTGTAAATTAATAATGGAGAAAGGGGAATGTGTTAGGCCCTTTCCTGTTCATATGTCTGAAGGATCATATTGGGGTGAAAGTGATAAAAACACTGAAGACCAAGTGAATATAATCAGACAGTTGTGAACTCCTCTTGCTTCTTCTCTCAACAGTGTTTCAGCAGGACTATGGTTCGATCCTGGGCACAGAAATTGGCTGCTCCTCCAGTCTCTTCACCAGCCAGGCAGGACAGATGCAAGGTATGTTGGAAGAGCAAAAGACAGACAGAAGTGACAAACACAAACGGTGTGTGGAAGGAGTTACAAAGCAGTCTGAAGTCCTGGATGAGACTATAGTTTATCAGAGGGGCTTAATGCCTCACTTCCCAAAGAGCCCCTTGAGATTACCTGCACTGTAGACAGACATAACCTGCCAGTGAGCGGCCATCTTGATGGATGGAAGTGACAGAGACAGGTGTGAGTGTGGCTGCCTTGCCGTGTGTGTCTTTGAGGTTACTGTATTGAATTGACCTCTTCCCTGAGGAGAGAATAGACTCAAGGGATCAGTAGCTTAAACTGGCACTTAGATAGACTGTTTAAGGTGTGTGTGGGTTACGAGATGAAAAGAAATCATCAGAGAGAGAAGAAAGTGGGATAGCTCAGAGTTCGTCTCATGGGTATAACAATGTGAGAAAAAAGCTTTTTATGGTCATTAGATTCATCTGCTCATGTCATCTCATTGTCGTCCTTTCATTTCTGAAATGACTAGTATGCAATCTGTAGTCGGTGTAGCTGCTCATTTAACATTTGGCATTGAGTAAAAGAATAGCTCTATTACATTTGCATGCCATTTACTGATAGCAGAATTCTTGTGTCATTGAGATTCAGAAACTGCCAGATCATTCAGACAATTAGCATTCTGCACTTTTACTCTGGCAGTGATGAGCCTGCACTGTATTGTGAAAGTAAGGAAATAAAGTGTGTTTGTTTGCAAGGTGCGAAACAGCCAAACATGAATGTTGGCTCAACTCCCTTTGTCTGTGCAGTCTTCATGTTCCTCAACTTGTCCTCATATGTACATTATTAGCCACTTTTAATTGGGATGAAAAATCTATAATCGTGGCATAACGTTTTATCAGTTGTGCTTCTAATAGAATTCTTAAGTTGAAATTTGTTTTGGATTCACCAATATTGGTTTTCTGTCAATTTGGCTGTTTTTTTGTTTTTGTTTTTTTTAAGCCACAAATAAGCAGGCAATGTAGATTTAGATTTTTCTTACATATTATCATATATAAGTGCCTTTATAGAAAAAAGAGTGTATATATATATATATA
>JAPMNZ010864867.1:0-15998 GCA_029875035.1 Pomatoschistus microps
ATCCTTGTGTAGACTCCACTTTCCCATGAGTTCTACGTATCTGACTTTGTGCAAGGTCTCTCTTCTCTTTACAACATATTGCATTTCAATCACCAATTTCAACAGTAAATTTCTTTAGCAAAGATTTAAAAAAAATAAAAATAATCTAGCCTCAATGGGAAACATGGTTTTTCAAGAGTGTTGAAATGTTTTCACATATCAGAATCAGAATGATTTTTATTGCCATAGAACAGGAAGTCACAGAAACCGGAAATGTCTTTGGCTCTCTGTGCAACAGTCAAAAGAAGAGAGGTAAAGACTAGAGTAAGGGATAGTAAAAATCAGCATACACTGCTAAGGTATAAAAAAAATATTACAATTACAATGACTATATACAATATACAAGTGCACATGGTGCACACATGTGCAGTAAGCAGTGCAAGGGTTTATTAGTGCAAAACAATAAAAACAATTATAATAATACGTTGCTTACTTCATGAAGTGAACATTAAAGGTTTAACCAGTAGTGTAGAATTCTGTTCAGAAAAGAGTGTTTGAGTGTTATTGTGGCGTGTTTGCAGCTGCCCTCTGTGCCGATGTGGAGGAGAAGCTGGTGAGTCACCTTCTGTCCCCAGAACGCTACAACAAGCTCATCAGACCCGCCGTCAACACCAGCCAACAGGTCACCATCTACATCCAGGTGTCCTTGGCCCAGCTCATCAATGTGGTGAGGAAACACTTACCAATGAGAGATGGATTCATGTAAACACAGCACGAGAAATGTGAAATATGACTCTGAGATTTTACTGCTCTTTTTCCAGAACGAGAGAGAGCAGATCATGACCACAAACTGTTGGCTCTCACAGGTTGTGTTAAATGTACTACGGTATCATGCAAAACTCAAGAGGCAGCCTTTAACCTAAACATGTGTGCATGTGTTTAGGTTTGGAACGACTATAGATTAATGTGGGATCCAGAGGAGTACGAAGGAATCAAGAAAATACGCCTCCCCTCACAGCACATCTGGCTGCCTGACATCGTCCTATACAACAAGTAAGGCTCAATATCTAAAAGTAATAGACCATTATTTGTATTTTTCACAGAGCAAGTATATGAGAGCACGTATTGTCTCTGTACTTTTACACTTTTGAACTGGACTGAAAAGTTAAAAGCATAACGGCTATTCGAACTCAACAACTGAGTAAATGTACCGGAGGAAGGTCAGCACACACCAAATCCTTGTGCGAACTTTAAAAATCCTCTTTTAGAATGAGACAGTGTGTGGTAGTCCTCCCTTTCCCCAGTATATAAACCAATAAAATTCCAAAATGTAAAACTATTACATTCAAAAACATGGACCAAATCTCTGCACAGTTCTCGTAAAATGCTTTTTATTCTAATTTTTATGCTCACATTTATGAATAGGTACCTTCAATACTTTTACTTAATTTGAGCGTTCTCTGACACATGCAGTTAGTACAGTTTCTTGCTTCTCCTCTGCATCTACTAAAGTAACAGAAATAGAATTTGTGACGCAACTAGTTGGATGTTTTTGAGAAATGAAATTCGTGCCAGCTGCCGAGCTGCATTACCTCAGACTCCGTTAAGTGTTTAGTGCGAGGGCAGCACCTGGCCGTCCCCCATCCCTCAAAAGGATAAATTAGAAAATTACAAGCCACTTATCAGTTTGATGTTGTGTATGATGTTTTTATAATATCTTGAGACGGTGATAAATATTGAAGTAAATATTGACTTGCATTAAATTCCGCTCTTGGCTCAGGTCTCTGCTTGTACCACTCTCTATTGGATAAATGATTATTTGCAAGAGCTGTGCAGTATTTGGCTTCCTGTCAGCAGCACATTTATGGCATCCTCTTAGGCATTAAACTCAGCCAGCTGAAGATCCCATTAAAATCATGACGGAGGAGTCTTGAGAAGTGTAATGATGGGACATGATCAGCAGTTCTATATGACTCCATGTCAGGTCAGTGGCCTGTAGTGAGGAAGTACCAGAGGTGCAAGCTCTGCATCTTTAATTACTCTTCGTCTTCATACAGCCAAAAGCATTAGAGACGTGTGTGATGCTTGGATTCTTGACCTTCTTTATAATTGATAGTCCACTTATCTATAATGCATCTGCTGCAGTCTTGCTGAACAGGGGAAAAGGTGGTCTCAGCACATTTTAGACGCGCTAGAACTTTACTCGTGGGACAAAAAAATTAACAAACATAACAAGTTCTGAGTATTTGCTTTGTTCTATCACACTGCTGAGTCTTTTGATCCTGCTTCAATCTTTTTATGTTTTTTACCTAGATATGATAAACCCAGAAAAACCTACTTGATTAGCAATTGTAAAAAGTTCGAGCTCGATAGGGCCCAGTACCATACAACTGGCTTCTCATTGGACAGGTTGATATTTTTATATATTATTTGTTTACATTTAAAAGGTATTTTGACTAAAGGATTACTTTTGTATAACGTGATTGGACATTACTTTCAAACAAACAAGAACCAAAATATATTCAGTTTCTCTTTGTTTGGATTGAACAAAACTGTACTAATGGAAAAGAACACTTAGATAAAGAAAAGGCCAATGATTTATTTCTTTAATTCAACTACATCTGTTGGGTTCCTATGTTAGAATAAATGAGACGGAAACATGATACAGGGAGAATAGCAGCTTTAAAATGAGGTATAACTCAACATGCTATGGTTGCCATATTAACATTATGACCAGTTAATTATAAGAACTGAAAACCAGTTCAGAGCCCACTAAAACAGAGCCTTGTGTTTGTCACTTGTCATCTATGGAGACTGTACAAATAATAATGGATTGATTGTGGCTTTTGTGTGCACCCAAACATTTGCTTATATATTATCATTGAACTACGCAAACACTACACCACTGCTCTTGATAATTATATGCTACCTGTGTATTGAGTCAAACTGTCATTGATAATCTTTCCATTTTCAGTGCGGATGGAACCTACGAAGTGTCCTTCTACTCCAATGCTGTTGTCTCCAATAACGGCGAAGTGAACTGGCTCCCTCCTGCGATCTACAAGTCGGCCTGCAAGATCGAGGTGCGAGATTTCCCCTTCGACCAGCAGAACTGTACGCTAAAGTTTCGCTCCTGGACATACGACCACACCGAGATTGACCTTATTTTGCTGAGTGACTATGCTAGCCGCGACGACTTTAAACCCAGTGGAGAGTGGGACATCGTTTCTCTGCCTGGGCGCAAAAATGAAGACCCTGATGACATTCGTTATCTGGACATCACCTATGACTTTGTGATTAAGAGGAAACCGTTGTTCTACACTATTAACCTGATCATTCCCTGCATCCTCATTACATCTTTGGCTATTCTGGTTTTCTACCTCCCATCGGACTGTGGCGAAAAGATGACACTTTGCATCTCCGTCCTTCTGGCGCTAACTGTGTTCTTGCTTCTGATCTCGAAAATCGTCCCGCCCACATCACTTGCAGTGCCTCTGATTGGGAAGTACCTCATGTTTACAATGGTTTTGGTCACATTCTCTATTGTCACCAGTGTCTGTGTCCTGAACGTCCACCACCGCTCCCCCAGCACCCACACCATGCCACCGTGGGTCAAACGAGTCTTCTTGTATCACCTCCCTTCGTTTCTGTTCATGCGGAGACCGGGGAGTTCAAATATCCGCGAGAAATTCCGGAAAAAACATCAGCACCGCTCCTACACGGATAAAAAGTTGGACAGGAGCTGCCCGTCTCCTATTGCAGGCTCTTCCTCGTCGTTTTACGTGAATGAGGAGTCGGCCAAGCGCTATGGCTGGAAGGGTGGTCTCTCGGACAACTCTGAGTGCAGGAAAAGGCTGACCCTCAAGAGTAACATCGATATGGAGGACGCTGTGGATGGAGTGAGGTACATCGCAGAGAAGATGAAGAGCGAGGATGACGATGAGGGGGTATGTATTTGTCAACAGTCCCACAACTCAATTTGACATATACACAAGTGCATCTGCAGCTCAATCATGCAAAACTATGTTCATGAGCATTTCTCTATTGGGCGTCATTGAGCTAGGGGTTAGCATCGTCCATCCGACCCACCCCTCCTCGTTCTATGCGAGGCTCCTTGCTGTTCTGCAGTTCACACTGATTTAAGTGCACACAGCAGCATGAGTATTCCCAGGCTAGGACCTAACTTTAAATCAACCTGAATTTGGATTCATTTGGGTTTAAACAGCAGTATATGTTTGGATTGGCAGATACGAGGGGTGGTCCCTCATACATTCATTACATTACTGTGGGATCACACTCCTGAGCCTCTCCTGTAAGGCCTACTTCATGCTTTAGGATCTCCTCGGATGAGCTGGAGGAAGTGTGTGTGAAGTTTTTACATCTCTGCTTAGACCTCTAACTTTGCCGATTACATTATTTACTCTATAGAAATCGAAGGTAAAACAACAGCTTTTAGAGGACCCTTAGCAAATTGTGTGCCCACCACCAGGAAAGTTGAGGAATGCCCCGTTAACTTGATCTTTACTATTTTTGGTTAATCAAAGTCTTGACTACAGTTCAGCAGTGTTGAACCCAGGCTCTCAGTCTGTTTTAAACAGCAGTGCAAATGCTGCATGGTATCGTGCCGAGCACAAGGCCCATTGCTCACACTTTACATGACGACCATCAGCCCACATTGACCAAACATGGCAGCGTATTGAGGATGCCTCAGGATAAATATATTATTTTTTTTGAAATTGTTGAAGAGGATGCATTTGTCCCTATCTTTTGGGTTTATGATCATGTTTATATTTCATAGATCATAGAAGACTGGAAGTACGTGGCCATGGTCATAGATCGCCTCTTCTTGTGGATCTTCGTGATGGTGTGTGTGATTGGGACCCTGGGCCTCTTCATGCAGCCACTGTTCCAGAGTTACAACACTCCCATTGTTGAGGACATAGAGCAGACTGGAAAATAACTACCCTGGCAGTATGCAAGCCCTGCAGACGCGGAGCCAGACACTGTCTGTCTGGGACCCTGCACTTTAGCCCCTGTTTTGTGCAGCTTTTCCCTGACAGTGTTGAACTGTGTTGAACTGGGACAGACAGACTAAAGATAACACTCTTGGACCAAAATAAATGCTGTCGCAATAATATTTTCTGTCTTTAACTGTCCCAAAGCATCAAACAGCCAACATCAGTTACATTTATGTTGTAATATGTTTATTTCACCATTTTGAGCATGCATGTATAAACAAGACACTGTTGTTTGAATTGTGATTCTGTATGTTTTTATTGAACATTTTAATGGCTTATATCTTAATCACTCCCAAGTCCTCCTATTTATGATTTACACGTATTTGTGTCTATAATGCCTTTTCCTACAGCGTATGTGCAAAATCTGCCTTTGGAAGGCTGAAAAGCAAAAAATACAGAATGATTCATAAGTGCATATTCAAGATCCAAAGAATATTCTTTTACCTACACATTCACATCCTTATTTACTGCACTCTGAAGAAAACAGTGAGGACAACTCTGTGATCATTTATCTGATCTCACTCTCTTGCCGTGTAAACTGATTCCTTTCTTGGCAAATCATTGCTCTTTAAAAAGTCTGAATAGCAGCTGATATTATCAATGCAATGTGCCATCACTACCTCAGCTGAAGCCTCTCACAATTATACAGCAATGAGTTTGGGCAATAACAACAACAATATACTGTTATTTATTTTTTTATTTGCATTAATGGATATCTAGGACTGAAGTTACTCGGGCAGAGACCTTGTGTTTTGGGATGATCCGATCCAACAATTTTGAATGTGATTCTAGTGACTATATTACATTTTTATTTCATTAAGCACATTCAATTTGTATGTTACATTTCACATTGAGAAATATCACTGCTATAATTAAAAAAACAAACATAAAAAACTCCTCCTGTGTGCTGACAGAGATGACTTGTGCCTGTTTTTGTTGTCCATGGATGAAGCCAGCAACCAGATACTGTTGCCTATAACTATTTAGTGTATTTACTTCCAAACCATATAATTCATCATCTTTAATAGTATTACCCCACGTGAATGGCAGCGAGTGAAGACATGTGTTTCAGCTGGTGTAAATAGTGTTTCTCAGGAGAGGACTTGAAATGCTTGTTCCTCTACACTGGGCTTTTATTGAAACATGAGCCAACATTGTTCTAATGCACTTTCCTGTCCTGTGTCCAACTGAGGTGTAATGTGCTAATCCAGTCATTGAGATCTCTGAGGTGATAGAGTGAAAGACTTTTCCACTTGTAATGTGTGTGTGCATCGTATAGAACATGATATTTTAAAGTAAGTGACTGTGATGGGACCCGATAACCTGATACGGATCAATAAAGGAAACGACTTGACTAAACATGAAACCTGGTGCTGAATTCTTAGCTGCGAAACACATGTGAGTCAAAATCTCCCAGCATCCTCTGCGTCTCTCTTTCTGCAGAAAATGGGTTAACGGTAATCCTCCAGATAAACTGACAGCCATTAAATTGGGCCTGGGTTTAGTAATTATGGCTGCTATTTGTACCCCTCTTGCAGTCTGTGAACGTGTGGCTCGTAAATTGCTTCTCGACATTTGCATCAATTTCAATTAGGAGAGAAGACAAATGAGGCTGAGGGTGATGGGAGACACAGGGTGGGCGATGGTGCTGCTCGTTTGGGGTCGCCATACACTAATAAGTGCACGGAACAAATACAGTAGGCTTACATTATTTTTTTCATCCTCGTCCCTGTCCTGCACCAAAAAATAGACTGAAGTGATCCCATACTGACGTTTTTTTCACAGTACAGTATGAATGCTTCCTTATAGTGGGCTTGCATCTTCACACTACAGACACCGATAGCTATTAAAACACTTATTAACATAATACTCATTAATAACATCTTATGAGCACTAAACTATTTCGTCATTAGTAAGTACAGATACAAAATATCTCTTGTTAATGAATTGATCATGTTTAGCTTATTTTTTTCGTAAATGTATAATAGATATTTCTTTATCCGTAGGTACTTTGTTATTAAATTATTACTGAACATTTTTACATGTTTTCTTATCAAACATTATTATGTGTTACCGCATTTGTTTTCATGAAAATGCTCCGAAAATGGAGAAGGAGTAGACTGACCGAGTGCTGGCGTCACCTGATTTGAACAGCAGCCAGTTGGAATCAACTTCTTTATATGGGCCAACAGGGCAAGCTTCATGCTGTAAAAGGGGCACATGCAAACTAATGTGATGTTAACATGGTTGTTAAGGCAAGCTGGAGTTTACCCTGTGAATGAACGTATCTGATTGGTCAAGTTGTTAGGGCTCAGATCTGGATTTCCAAAAGCAGTCTTAAACTAAAACCCACAGGATCAAAATGCTGAGTGTGACACAAACGGTTACTGAGCTACAGTAGAAGAGATTACTTTTCACCTAAAACAGTTAAAGCTCCATTGATCTCTGAATTATAGGAATTTTTAGTGTGTAGAATCTTTAGGGAATAGTAAATGGAAACGTGGGAATTACAAAATTCCTGTATCCTTGACTGTACAAAACCCCCACCGAATTCACCAAAACCTCACTTGCTTTTAGAAAGAAATACCTTCAGAAAACCCTTTGGAACCGTGAATGAATCATATGGACTAAACTCAGGATTTACATAGTGGACCTTTAAAATCTGAGCAAAGTGATTTATCATGTACATGCCCTTTAGAACTCCCAAAGTATTGATGAGAAGATAAAGATGGTGCTTGTGACTGACAGTGCCACGGCTACTACAACATAGCCCTATTTCTGATGGATGAAGAATTTCTATTTTGTGTATTTGTATATTGAGTTGAGGGACCTCGACTTGATATACAACACAATAAAAAAGTATACAAAAATGAAAAGATATTCACTTATATAATGATCACCAGCCATGAGCTTTTAGGTCAAACTAACTCTCTGAATGAGCAGCTGATGCAGAAGGATTGAAGCAATCGAGGAAATGGAGAAGTGATCAGGGGCCTCCATACTCTGCCCCCACGGTCCAGCTAGAGCCCACATGACCGCTGGACATACTATAAAACATCTATCTTTCAAAGAGAAAGGCAGGATGGAATGTGGTTTCAGAGACATGGCAGAGAGGGGATGAGAGGGAAAAGAGGGCAAGAGAGGGGAAGAGAGGGCAAGAGAGGGGAAGGCAGGGGAAGTTTATGGATCTAAAGGTTACATATTACTTGCTGCAATACTGATTATAATAATAACAAAGCATCGGTTTTATATTGAGCTTTTCAGAACACTCATTATTCATTCACCCCATGCACAGTGGTGACAAACTACTACAGTAGCCACAGCTGCCCTGAGGCACACTGACAGTAGCATCTATGCCATCTGCCCCTCCGACCATCCCATGCAGCCATTCTCTCACACCAGACTCATCAATGTGGGTGTATTATCTTGCCTAAGGACTCAACCACAATTTGGCACTTTTCAGCCGCACATGGTGTCCCCAGAACTCTTACATCAAAGTACTAACAAGGCCCTAACCTGCACAGCTTGACGGGATCTGGATTTCGCATGCAAGTATGGCCTTAACACTACACAAGCACCTACTTCAACTTTTCAAAGTGGGATTCTAAGTAAATAAAAGAAACATTGATGGAGGACATCTGAACGGGAAAAGAAATCCTTTCTAACCTCATTCCCAGCTTGAATAAAAAGTAAATCACTTTTCTACCACAACTACTTTTATATACTCCCTGTTATATTTCTGTCAGCCAGTCCAATATGCGCGTGAACGGGCAATGAGTAACAAGCGCCTTCAAAGAGACCAAGACGAGATATGAGTGACAGAGATGATGGAGCCTGGTCATAAAAGTCGAGACAAAAGATTTCTGCAGTCTGTTGAGCTGCACTGGAGCAGACAGTAAACACCAGAAATCAATAGACCAATGGTTTCTTCTCTGCAGACCAAAGCACAATAAAACTCATTTGAAATCTGCATGAAAACAGCAGTGGCACATCATATTGGGGCCTATACTCTAAGAAAATAAACAAATAACCCATTGTACACTAATGACAAATTATGCATGGACAATAAATCTGACTGATCAATACTGTTTATTGTAATATCTATAGGCTAATATTGTATTTTAACTGTATTCTAATGAGCTTTCTGTCTTCAGTAGCTGCTGGTTTCTGTCTTGACCATTATCCCTGGGTGTCCTTCTTGGATTTATGACCAGCGCCTCTGCTTTGGGGTCGATATTTATGAAGTAGGCCAGGACGTGGTGCTGCGGTACCTTTTAAAAGCAGCATAAGTAAAAGCAGAGGACTGTTGTGGGAGAGCAGAATGCCGGGAAACAAGATGGTAAAGATAGACCATAAGCACCCCGAACACTGAGGAGGCAGCTCAAGTGGTATTCAGAATTGTACACACCTTAGAACCATAAACACACACATATATGTATATCAATGTTGATCAAGGGCTCCTCAAGCTGCTGTAAAGAGCCATCTGCTGCCCACTAGTGGTCACAGCAGACATTACATCCAGCCACTGAGGTATTCTAGGGCAGTTGGACGCCATCTAGTTGAAGAGTGAGCAATTATGTATTATCGTTTGTTACTGTACCGTACTGCTACTGTGCTATATTACCTCCGGGCTGCACGGTGGTGAAGTGGTTAGTATAAATTCTTTACAGCAAGAAGGTCCTGGGTTCAATTCCACCTCCAGGCCTTTCTGTGTGAAGTTTGCGTGTTCTCCCTGTGCCTGTGTAGGTTTCCTCCAGGTGGTTATAGGTCTGGTATGTGCCTTCTGTACTGGCGACTTGCTCCCATCCCTGTGTGGAGTGAGACAAATTGCTCAGACCAATTATAAACCGCTTTGTGACTCTTGGTCTGTGAAAGGCACTATATAAATAAAGATTACTTACTTACTTACACACAGATTCAACTTAACTACTAATTTTTCTGACATTTTACTTTTACATTTGAAATCAAATATCAGTACTTTCTTCTTACATTATAAGATTAATTTAGGTATTAGACGTGACCACTTCTAAGTGAATTAATTGTTAGCCAGGCTTCTAACTTCAGAGAACCATTCAGCTTTAGTTGTACATGTTTTTTGTCATAGTCTCTGCCAGTATGAATGTATTTATTATGAATAGTATGTTGTTTAGGAGTGTATAGGTAATGCTTTAATATCTTGAAAAGCTTTTATACTTATTTAAGATTTAAATATATTTTACCATAGTTTATTTTTTATTCTCGTGACTTTTACATTAAGTACTCAAGGTTAATGCATTTCCCACTTGGCATCGTGTTGATGGTTTTAATTTAGTATAATTTTTGTGTCTTAGATGATTTTGACCCCACATTTTGTATTTTCAGTAAAAAGTCATACTTCCAAATGGTAGGTATAACTTATTTGTACCAGTTACAAAACAGCAAAAAACCTTTAAGGAAAAACATTTCAATAAAAAGGACACATGTAGATAAATGAATTGACAGTCAATAGAGACTAGAAGCTTTTGGGATTTCACTCATTTAGACTGAAAGCATTTCTGCAGCACACAGACGCTCAGCTGAAAGAATAAGGCTGTTATTTCATACTTAAATAGCCATAACAACATAATGCTTGAAGCTTGCACATTGCAGATGGACAAGCCTCAGCTTAATTATGTGCAAAGGGACTGGACGTCAGAACATTGTGAAGAGGGTTTAATTGGTCACTGGCGACAGTGTCTACAAACCACAACGTGACCAAGCAGTTGTAGAAAAGAGAACATCAGAAAAACAATATGTGTGGTGTGACTGCTGAACTAAAGCAGAAATGTGATGCATTATTTTTGCCCATTAAAAGAATAATCATAATCAGATGAATTACTTTGTCAATTCTTGTTTTAGAATGTGAAATAATATCTTAGAAATATGGTGAAACATGTATTAAGGGTAAAAAAATCTTTCTGCCTGTAACTCCCTATGCTACCACCAGGAGGAGAAGAGATTTTTGGATTATTTTTCTCAAATGTGATTATTACTAGCAGCAAACACATGGGATTTTGAGAAAATATCAAACTAATTTAGGGTCAATACTTTTGTTTTAAAATGCAGAAAACAGCTCTGAGCGGGATGTCCGAATGGTACAACGACAACATATATTACAGGACTGATGTTTGTGCCAGAAGTTAGAGGGGATGGCTCCAGCCAGGTTGGTTTTTGATGAGGGAAAAATGTTCTAGCATGGTTAAAAGCTCAAAAAGTCGATTTTGAATATACGTGTCATTTAACACAACAGTTAGTTGAATGCAAAAAGACTAGAATACAACATTAAGATACGAGTACACATGGAAATCTGTTTTTTTATTTAGGAATATTGTTTTGAATTTGTTGTTTTGAATGACATGAAGCAGACTAGATTAATCTGATGCCATTTTGTATCAGACACAACCTCTTTAATTATACAAGTTTTGGAGCAGACAGAGTGCAACTTAAACCGGTCAGATGTCTCATGTGTGAGTGACAGGCAATTGGCTGCGACTGTGACCTGCACAGAGCAAAGAAAAAGATTGACACGCTTCATTACAAATAAAAAGGGAGCAAGCGTTTTGACCTCAGGTGAAACTGGAAAGAAAGGTTTTGGATACATATTGTCAATTGAGAAACTAGTGATTAGATTAGTTTAATTGTGATGAAGAAAGAAAACAGTTGACTCGAACTGGAGGTGAGTTGCCCTTTTTCTCTCCACTCCACTGGGCCCTCAAGGTTCCCCTGGTCTGAGCATGTGCCTGTTGTCATTAAACTCGGATTGTATTTAAGAAACCACTAAACAAACTGTAAAATATAACGCATGGCTTTAGAAATACGTTTATATTATGCATAGATTTTGTCTTTCACAAAAATGATCTCACTGGAATCCAAACCAAGAAATTAAGCACGTCTCTTAACACATCAGGGAGATGACCACTGTCCATGAATGTTTATAAATGTCCTTAAATCATCACTGTCCTTATAGACTCTCCTACATCAACTCAGATACCCAGTGGGAATAAAGTGAGAACCTTTTAGGGAGGCCCACAGAGCAGAGGCTTCCAGGCCGACCTAAATATTATATTGATATTTACCCCTCATCCACTATATATTTTCTTTCCTCTAAAACATGAAATGACAGAGTAAATAGTCTCATGATTATTATTATTTGGCAAAAATAATGTGTAATATCTTCTTTAAATAACTGCAAACCAAACAAGAGTCTTAAATGTTTACCATTACTATATCCTCACCATCACCTCTAAATGCATCTCCAGTTTGTGAAAAGCTTTTCAAAAACAAGACTAATTGAGCAGAAAATGCTCTGTTCCCTTGTTTCCTCCATGGTTTCCACGCATTTACTCAAGATGATAGCTCAATCATTACTTTTCAAGATGGCTCCACAATAACATTGATGCTTCACAGAAGTGGCAGTAACACGGACACACCTGACCTCACGTTAAGAGCATTTTGATATTGCATGACAGTTTACTAGGTCAAAATGTACAAATAAATGGCCAACACGGGATGTGTTTGAGTACATGCGATGTCCTATGAAATATTAATGTCAAAATCAGCAAAAAGGCTTTTCTGTCCATTTGGTCATATCAGACAGTCACTATCGTTATCTCTGCTCCCTTTGAGGCAGACAAAAGTACTGGAATGAGAAAAGAACAACAACAAATGCAGTACAGTATTATCAGGTAAAGCTTATGTGCTTTGGCTTATTGACCTAATGATTCTTTCACAGAATCTTCCTGCAGCTCTATCTGTGTAGGTAAATTGTAAAGAGAGATTTAATCTAAATTGCTACACTATGCATCAGGCCGATTTGGTGCAATCCGCAGGGCCATCAGCAACAGCAGAGAAGGCAATGAACCTTCCCCACTCCCCTAAAAAACAGGATATTAGTCTGTGTGATTCCAAAGAAATTTAGTATAGGTTTACAGTCATCCACAAAAGTCAAGTCGCTTCATTTGAACTCGATTCTTGAATCCTAAACCAGACACTTGGATCCGCCCAAAAGCTGTCATCAAATCTCAGTGTGAAATTGTTCTTTACCCGTGCGTCACGTACGTGAGTCAGGTCGTGGGGTCTGGCCTGGTGGGTGAGGGAGGGGGAGAGGGTGGATGTGGAGTTGGTCCATGGAAGAGCGCAGCGCGGATCCAAGCTCTCCAAGCGCGCACACGACATGTCTCCGTGATCCTACATAGATCCAACGACTCCACGGGACAATCGTGCGAGAATTAACAGCACTTATCGTGACGCGCGTCTCCGCGGCTGAAGCACAGATGAATTTCACCAAAGTGTCACGCGTCCTGCTGGTGATCCTGCTCGCAGCGCAAGGTAAGGTTGAGATCAGCATCCTGAAGTTTTAGAGCTATGCTTATAATCTCGTGTACCTATTAATTCACACTGTTTCTGGGGGATTTACAGTAAGTCTTGTGCTTTAGACATAGAAGGTGCGCACGCGGTGCAACTTCCATCATCCTCTCAAACATTTATCAAGTTGTTTCCAGAGAGCAGTACGCCTCGTTGAAGCAGAACTCTGCTCTAATCCTATTTGAAATGCAACATGCAAATGCTCTTTCTGCCTTTCTGCAAACTTGAGCTTGTGCTGAAACGGATCACGTGGGTGTTGTGCCAAAATACCAGAGTGCGCTTGAAGTCGTGAAGAAAGCTTCAGGGTGCAGGCTTCCTCTATGGTGCATTAGACATTTCATCTGAGATTGATACTTGACTCAAGATCCACTACGAACGGAGATGTCTCATATATGGCTTTTAGTTATGTATAATAAAACTCAATGTGGCCCATTGTCGTAAACATGACCCACGTGCACATCTGGGGTAAAAGGTTGCATTAGATGGATGATTTGATACGAATGCGTTACTGTAAAATCTCAGGTTTCCCATGTGGCTTTGTCAACTCAGCTCATTTGCCTCAAAGTTGACATTTCTGTGTTAGTCTGTCTTCATCTATAACACAGCACTCCTGCTTCAGTTTTATCCTTGGATGTGCCCCAAAGGATCTACTGCAAAACAAACTCCTCTCAGCAACCAATACTTTTGATTCATTTTCCAAGTCAAGAGTAGCATAAGTTTTTGTTAAGATCCCAAATAAATAGTATGAAAATGTCAAATCAATATTCTCTCTCTGCATCAGTGGGCAGTGCACTGTGTTGCATAAGCGTCCATAGGAAGTTTTCTATTTCAAGAACATTGCTCATGATCCAGTATAAATCATTGAAGGCAGAACTATAATGAAATCACATGAATGCTGCTTTAATGAACAAGTAGTCATAGTTTTTTTCCTGGGCTTATCCCCTTGAGCTTTCCCCTCAGGGACGTGTGTTAAGTGCCTTCATATAGTCACGCTCCAGTCGCCATGCGAGACAGTGCCTTTTCACATCCTCTAACCTGAGCAGCACCCAGGGGACCCTCATGTGGTGGACGGATATGTGTCCGCAGACCCACACAGGCACTCGCTCTCATCCTCGGCTGCTGCAGTGAGATTTGTCACAGCTTTGTTGCTATGCCCTTGAACTAAGAGACTTTGAAAAGATTGTGTTCAACTGTGAGAGGGCTCGCCATTCTCTCAGACCAGATTATTAGGAACAGGTCTTTGGAAGTGACAGGGATGTACAACTCACTCTTTTGGTTTAGTGAAGCTGTAAAGACATTATTATTAAGGTAGAACAGTGCAAAGAATCAAAAATCATGCAATATTTATTTAAAACGGTGTAAGGGTAATTTTTCCACAATTTAATTTACCCCCTGCCAATGCACAATTGTATATTGTATATATATGATATTTTAGTGTATTCAAAAAATCGGGAGGAAAAAAGGAAATGTTTTATAATTTTGGTCCCCAGATCTCCCAGCCCTTCTTCAAGATACTTATAACGATAGTGAAGGACATATTCAAGGAAGGCTTGAAAAGAGAAATATGTTTTGTTAGTTGTTCACGTTGTAGAATTATATTTCAGTTGGAGAGCAGGTGCAAAACAATGAAATGTTGATCAAGAAAAACATAAATTTCTTTGCCAACATCATGCAATAATAAAAAATAAAAAAATGTCACCACTTCTATATTTTCTATGAGATATTAATAATATTTTAACCATAGTTGACATGTACTGTGGATTGGCCCTGGAATTACAGCATAATTAGCTCTAAATCTTTCCATATGCTAGCTTTTTGAACTCCACCACAGTGTCAAATGAACTTGTCTTATCACATTTTCAATTTTCTCCTCAGTGTCCGCCTTGATAGAACTTAAACAGGTATAAAGTGGAGAAAATGGCCAGTGTAAGGTCCAGTGTGGCCAACAGCATCAGCAGTAAAATCCCCCTCACACTGTTTGGCCGTGGGCTTGTGTGTGTGTGTGTGTGTGTGTGTGTGTGTATGTGTGTATCTTAGACCACGGCTGCTTGTTCAGATAAGTGTCCAGTAAACCTGCACAGACCACATGCACTGTCTCCCTGTGGGGGGCCGATTAGTGGGCTTCAGAAGGTATTGTCCATCCAGGATCATGTGGATTTTCCATAGGAGAACTGCTGATCCCACTCTCCTTGGGATTGTGGATGTTTCAGTCAAAAATGAAATATTCAGTGCGTAGAAGTGTTGTAGCGTATTCCATGTCATGTGGAGTCGTGGCACTAGTTTCAGACAGATGTCTTTGATGGAATCTGCTTTTAGCAGCAAAATGTCCTTTCTGTTTGTGTGAATGAATACTATTTTTTTTGTTTCATGTATCTGCAAATACCAGAGCAGGGATTGAGCATATATTTATGAACAGCTTGATTCATGAGCCAACACTAATGAGTAGTTGATTTTGTAACAAGATTATATTGATAAGAAATGTAATTGGTTGAACCAATACAATGGAAGCTGGACAAGGTCATCAGGAATTTCAGCTCAGTCCTGGGCTGTTCCCTGGACACAGTGCAGCAGGTGGGGGACAGGAGGGTCCTGGACAAACTAACATCTATGCTGGACCAT